>CAIGQW010054109.1:20373496-20384729 GCA_903798125.1 Danio choprae | reverse complement strand
ATATATATACACACACATTAATTATGAAAGAAAAAGCATAAGGGCATAAACGGAAATGTGTCCGTTGCAGCCTTAACTTCAAGTGGAGCCGACAGCTTCCTCTGACACATCAAGCTAGAAAACACACTTTACAATTGCCAGCTTGCTCAGGTATAGTTTGAATAACCCCGGGAACAGAAAATAACTCCATTGTGTGATGGTAATGAAATTTTGGCCAATCTAATTTGACTTGTTGCATAAAATTTCTCGGGCAAAACTTTTCTCTTCTAAAACTGCTTCTTATCAATTCATTTGTATGTGGGAAAAAAAGATGAAGGGGGGAAAAATGGGAACAGATTGAAACTGCCATAGAATATGCTCCCATTGTGCTGCTGCAAACGAACGTGTGTCCTTCAAGAAAGAATAGCGTTTTGCTTCTCATACCAAAGTCTGATGCTTTCCCTTGAATAAATCATTCACATCTATTGAATCCTTTTCGTTTCACAACACAGGCTGTCCTTTCAAAATGGAGAGAAAGGAGTCTGAATGACTTGGAGCTGGAGAGTTACCTTGCATAGAGAGGAATTAAGGACCAGTAGCCAATATTGTGGATCAACTATGCCCAGAAGAAAGGGGGCATTCTTGTGTTACTTGGCTGGGGAATTAAGCCACAATAGACTTCAAACAAGGGACGGCGCACAATTCACGGATTGATTTTTACTTCAGGGACCTCAGACTTTTTCAAAACACACAATATCCTCCGAAGATGGACATAAAGCTGTGAATGGCATGAATGGGTGATGTATTACCCTTGTGGCCTGAGTCAAGGGAATATAGGTACCTTCAGACCTCGATGGGGTGACCTCAATCTCTCATAGACCCTATTAGAATGGCCAGGAGGTGAGAGCAGCTTTGTGCCTCTTGTCACATATTGTTTGCTCTGCTGTTCTGTAGCAAACGTGGACGTCTCTGTCCATTCTGCCACCTTTTCACCTTACACGCTCAACTCGGACAAGAACTTGGTTGTGTAACATTGAAAAAAGAAAGAAAAAGAAAATCTCTCAGAGAAATAATGTAAGAGTTTACACCCACACAAAGCCTCAGTGTGCATGGAATAAAAGCTGCCAGCTGCATGATTGGATATGTCCAGGTCATTTCCATCACTTGCATCGGCTAGCATGTGACACAACGTATAATGAAGACAGGACCTTATAAAGGCACACAAAAAGATATTTTTATAGGAAAAGTCTGATTTACTTTATAACTCATACAAAAGAATTGGTGGAGAGCCCAGAACTAGTAATTATCAAATCAAGCGATCGAGATTTAGCTTGGTACAGTTAGGGCCAATTTCCACTGAGCAGTACACTACAGTTACCTGTTTATGTCTGTTTCCACTGTCAACGGTACAAAAAAAAAAAAAAGTACCATAAATCGCCCCCTATACCCTAATTCACTATTTCCTATCTTAGTCCACTTGAAGGAGCAATACAAGCATTTAGTGCACCAGAAGGGATGACTTTTTTTTTTTTTGGCATAATAAATCCCTTAGACGGATTAGATTTTAAACTTCTTGGTCAGACCATGTGATAGTTGCATAACACTGCGTGCTGCCTATTAGTGAAACAAAGACTTTTGTATACAAACGATAATTAAATAATATTTGATTTTAAAACTATATATAGGATTGTGCTTTAGATGCCATCTTGTGGTCAGACAAGGAAATTCATGCGGTGCGAGAAATGGGGATTTTGAGTGTACATGGGTTGTAGACTCGTAATTGTTTTGCATTGTCGGATTGATTGAGTGCACTTTATAACATCTACTATGGTTTCAGACACCACTAAATATGGCTGTTCCCTCAAATAATGCACTTACAGTCCAGTGCTGTATCTAAAATCGTGCTTTATCCAAAGTAGTCCACTACTTGAGAGTATAGGGAGGTGATTTCGGATACAACCCAGGAGTATGACAACACAAAAAGCACAATTTTTAAATACACAGCTGAGTTAGGACACCGTAATAATACAGTGAAGGCACACAGCAATGAACCATGGTTGACCTGATCTCAAACAAAACTTGTTGTCTTTTTGTGACAAAAAGCCACATGCCAAGAAATATATTTATCTATATCTTAAATAATGAACTTAAAGTTCACAAAAGACGTGATATGTGAATGACCCATATGGCTTTATTCTTCAAGCGAGAATGACATTGAGTACAACGTTCTGGCATACACCACGCCTACCAAAAGGGTACTGTTGGCAGTGAAAATGCAAGCCTGATCAGGGTAAACTGTACTGAATCATATTCTAAACTGAACCATGCCACTCAGTGGAAATGGGGCATTAGCCTGTACCCAGCAGGTAGATTATGAAATGACATCATCATACATAATTGAAGAGACCATGCCCAATCAGAACTCACTCTTATGTTATTTCACTGTAATCATGCTGTTTGCATTTTAACTATTAGGTCTAATAACATTATACCAGCAGACAGTGTAAATACAAATTATACATGGAACTAAAATTAATAACAGTGGAACCTTTGCATCTTATCAGCGTATGTACTACATGTACTATATAACTTATGCACTATAGTGATGCCCAATGACTAATTAGTACATTTTATTTTTCAATCTCCTTTGAAGTGAGGTATTGACATACCATCAGTGTTCCCCTTACCATTATATTAGGATGGCTCCCCGCCCTCCCAACGGCTTTCCCTGCCCCCCTTGAAGTCAAGTTATTTGTATTTTCTATACAGCACCAGATCACAACTTCTTTTAATAAACAAGCTAAATAGCCGTATGTAATAACTTATTTACACAACGACATGTCATTTCTATCTCTGCATGGTCGCGCATTCAGAAATTTCTGCTCTCTGAACTGGGCACGGTGGAGTTCCACACAGCCACTCTCTGCTGTATGGGAATGAGAGTGCGCACCATATCTGACCGGACCGAAGATGCACGTGCGCTCCCGTATATTATGCATAGCCTACAGCAGCCACAACACAGGTAAATGATGCGTAGGGGCGTGAGCGATCGATGCACTCGTGCCACAGCAGCTAAAATATATACAGATGCGGTGCAACCTGTTTCTACAGTCTATTGGTGCGTCTCGTGTGAGTGATGGTCTTTTTGTTGCAAGTGCAGCCATTGTACAGTTGTGGCCAAATGTTTTGAGAATGACACAAATATTAGTTTTCACAAAGTTTGCTGCTAAACTGCTTTTAGATCTTTGTTTCAATTGTTTCTGTGACATACTGAAATATAATTACAAGCACTTCATACGTTTCAGTGGCTTTTATTGACAATTACATGACATTTATGCAAAGAGTCAGTAAAGAGGACCTCTGCAATTCGACTGGGCATGCTCTCAATCAACTTCTGGGTCAAATCCTGACTGATAGCAACTCTTTCTTTCATAATCACTTCTTGGAGTTTGTCAGAATTAGTGGGTTTTTGTTTGTCCACCCACCTATTGAGGATTGACCACAAGTTCTTAATGAGATTAAGAACTTGGGAGTTTCCAGGCCATGGACCCAAAATTTCAACGTTTTGGTCTCTGAGCCACTTAGATATCACTTTTGCCTTATGGTACGGTGCTCCATTGTGCTGGAAAATGCATTGTTCTTCACCAAACTGTTGTTGGATTGTTGGAAGAAGTTGCTGTTGGAGTGTGTTTTGGTACCATTCTTTATTCATGGCTGTGTTTTTGGGCAAAATTGTGAGTGAGCCCACTCCCTTAAATGAGAAGCAACCCCACACATGAATGGTCTCAGGATGCTTTACTGTTGGCATGACGCAGGACTGATGGTAGCGCTCAACTTTTCTTCTCCGGACAAGCCTTTTTCCAGATACCCCAAACAATTGGAAAGGGGCTTCATTGGAGAATATGACTTTGCCCCAGTCCTCAGCAGTCCATTTGCCATACTTTTTGCAGAAGATCAATCTGTCCCTGATGTTTTTTTGGAAAGAAGTGGCTTCTTTGCTGCCCTTCTTGACACCAGGCCATCTTCCAAAAGTCTTCGCCTCACTGTGCATGCAGATGTGCTCACACCTGCCTGCTGCCATTCCTGAGCAAGCTCTGCACTGGTGGCACTCCGATCCGGCAGCTGAATCCTCTGTAGGAGACAATCCTGGCACTTGCTGGACTTTCTTGGTTGCCCTGAAGACTTCTTAACAAAAATTGAACCTCTTTCCTTGAAGTTCTTGATGATTTTATAAATTGTTGATTTAGATGCAATCTTAGTAGCCACAATATTCTTGCCTGTGAAGCCATTTTTATGCAACGCAATGATGGCTGCACGTGTTTCTTTGCAGGTCACCATGGTTAACAATGGAAGAACAATGATTTCAATCATCACCCTCCTTTTAACATGTCAAGTCTGCCATTCTAACCCAATCAGCCTGACAATGATCTCCAGCCTTGTGCTCGTCAACATTCTCACCTGAGTTAACAAGACGATTACTGAAATGATCTCAGCAGGTCCTTTAATGACAGCAATGAAATGTGTTGGAAAGTTTTTTTTAGGATTAAGTAAATTTTCATGGCAAAGAAGGACTATGCAAATCATCTGATCACTCTTCATAACATTCTGGAGTATATGCAAATTGCTATTATTTAAACTGAAGCAGCAACTTTTCCAATTTCCAATATTTATGTAATTTTCAAAACTTTTGGGGTGTTTTGAGGTGCTGTGACACAAACGGAGTGATCTCCCGAAAATTTATACCAGCTCCGTGATCCCCAAAAATTAGTTAAAATACACAGAAATCATGGCGACGAGAGTGAATGAGCAAGAGAACAGATCGCGAGAGGCACAGTGATGGTCTAAGCACTACGTTTCTTAGGTTAAATAAATTGAACAGTGAAGATATCGCGAGTGCAAAGCTCCCTCTCTCTCACTGAGGGATATGCTGTCAATAGTTGGAGAAGAGCAAAATATTTGAATGGTCTTGCATGTATTTAGGCCTTTTTACATAAAGTGTAACAACTGAAAGTTCTGTGTTTTTGACAATTTTGTTTTCTAAAGTTCAAGTTCACTAAACGCTGGCTGGAATTATTAGATAAAAAAACTAACATGAATATGTAATAATATAATTTCTTGTAATACACTCATCGCAATAAACAGTAGTTTATAGGCCTATTTCCTTTTAGTAAAGAAGTATTAGATTTATAGGTGTGCATTTTAACTTCTTATGCATCAAATGTGCGCTCCAAACTTTTTCTTGATTGAGACATGTTGAATTCTTCTTTCATCATTTGCAATGTCTCCAAATTGCATTGTTTGTAATTTCTCTTACCAATTTTTATATCTGTGTTACATTATTTTCTGTGGCGGTTCATTCCGCTGTGGTGACCCGTGATAAATAAAGAATAAAATGAATGGATTAATTATTTTCTGTAAAGCTGCTTCTGGACATGACACGTTCACACCTAAATGGTTATAAGAGATGTGTTTAAGATATTATATGCAGCATCCTTAATTTATTCACTTTGGTAAGCCAATATCTTCTCTAAGGTTCATACTTATAGGGAAAATGTGCTTATTGCATTATAAAGCTTGAAGGATCAGAATCGGTACTCTGTATCAGCCAATCACCATGACAAGGAATCGGTACTCGGTATTGGCTGCAAAAATCCTGATCAGAGCATCCCTAGCTTTGACCCAACTTGGCTGTCAGAGCGGCAATACTCCCCCTGGCTGTACAAGACTGATCTTTGTAACCAAGTCAGTAAATACACCCTTAGGAAAAAGAAGTATACTTAAATTAAAAAAAGTAAACTTAAGTAAAGGTCAAGTATAAAAGTATACTTTATTTAGTAAGTATAATAATATCAATGTACTAGTAGTGTACTTGTGTACTGTACTAACAGCGCTTGAGACAAACTGGCCCACTTTCTAGTTTTTAAAAGTAAAGTTTTTCTATTTTAAGTTTAAAATAGCTTTCAATGCCCTGACGGTTCCAGTCAGCAGTGTAAGCTGTGAGAGGGACTTCTCAACCATGAACAGCTTAATAAGTACTTTTTACAACAGCATTTGCTGCTTTAAGCTAAATTTTAACAGTTAATGTATTTGCAGGTCAAGACAAACATTCGCAATAGGCTGCAAGGAGACCATCTTGCAGCCTGCATGCGGATCTGAATAAACGGGCCAGACATTTCTGACTTTTCATACCAAGAGGCTCTGGAAATCTTTTTCTGCACCCCCAATCCTCCACCCCCCACCCCAACACTGTAAAGCTAGAGAAAACAATGGACTATTATATACATCATAACTGTTTTGTCACTTCGGATTGGAATCTCACACTTAAGATGGCAGAGCACCCTGTGAAATCCACTTCAAAGTCTGTTTGCTGTTGAATGGAATGTGCCTTCTGTTTATATTTGAACTCCATCAGATGAGGCCTTTTACACAAAGGAGCATTATATTGCCATTTACTATAACTGTCATTTTCTGGAAGACTAAGCAGTACATTAAAAATAATTCTGATTTTGTGGTAACTTGATTCATAACAGAAATAAGGTTCTCAAGGCAGGTTATATTATGCCTGTATTCATAATATAACACAGTCACAGACTCTTTTATCTTATAAAGTTTTTTTTATGACACATCACAAATCAGCCATACTTAAGGTACAAAACGTAAACAATTCTACGGAAACAAAATTAGCATATTTTGCTAATTATGATAATTATTAATAATGATCAATAATTGTCATGTTTTGGGCTGTCTAAAGGATAGAAGACTGTTATGCATATGGGTAAAGGATAGAATCTTAACCTAAGTGCAAACAATCCATTGCTTCAAGCAACACTATGTAACATTTTTGCTCACAGGTCCCCTTGTAGATAAGCGCAAATGTCTGCTACCAGTGTTGTGAACAATGTGGCTGTATACGCTTCCCTATGGACTATGCCGAATGCAGAATGCAGAAACCTTGTTTGGAAAACATGACCAATGACTAGGTAAAGTAGCCCGTGTTGCGCATGTACTTATAAAAATGTCCTAATAGCCTATTCACACTTTAATTATGCATGTATGATGACATTATAACAATTTTGCATCCATTAATGTTCATTTAGCCACAAACAACCTGCTATTCTCTGTATCCAGCACAGAAAAAAATAGACTCGGTGCGGAAACTGCTGTACTGCTGCAAATAGGGGCTGCAAATAAAAAAATAAGAGACCACAAATGCACTGCAGACAGAGTATGTGTGAAACAGGTCTAAGTGTGGTTTTAGGTGAAAGGAGGCTGCTCTGGTAGCATTGGCAGTAGAATTCACCACTGAATTTGAGACATATTAAGGTCAAAAAAAATTTGTGTTGCTTTAAGTAGTGATATGCCTATATAGTTTAGAACTATATAGGCATATATTCATTCATTCATTCATTTTCATTTCGGCTTAGTCCCTTTATTAATCTGGGGTCGCCACAGCGGAATGAACCGCCAACTTATCCAGCATATGTTTTACGCAACGGATGCCCTTCCAGCTGCAACCCATCTCTGGGAAACATCCATACACACCCATTCACACTCATACACTACGGACAATTTAGTCTACCCAATTCACCTGTACCGCATGTCTTTGGACTTATGGGAGAACCGGAGCACCCGGAGGAAACCCACGCCAACACAGGGAGAACATGCAAACTCCACACAGAAACGCCAACTGACCCAGCCGAGGCTCGAACCAGCGACCTTCTTGCTGTGAGGCGAACGTGCTACCCACTGCGCCACTGCGAGGCCCCTATAGGCATATAGTTTACCCAAAAAGGAAAATGTATGACATTTTTTTTTTAAAAGCTGAAAACCTGTAACCATTGACATCCAGGTATAGGAAACAAATGCTATGAAAGTCAATGGTTACAATTTTTTTGCTTTCTTTAAAATATCTTTTGTGTTCAACAAAAGAAAACAACTCAAACAGGTTTGAAACAAGAAGCATAAATGAAGACAGAATTTTCTTTTTGGGTGAACTCTCTCTAAAATGACTTACTTTAGTCCTATGTTTTTTTGCTAATCAGGAGATTGAAGATTCTGCAAAAATAGGAAAATTCCTATTGTCATCCCAGTCCTACCATCATCCACATAGCTGACATGTTTTCTGGCAAAGTCAAAATATGTTAGCAGAGAACTGTTAATTACATTACATTACCATTGCAGTCAATGATTTTACCCTCCAAAATGATTTTAGCCAAAAATGATTTGGTTGTCAAAATCTCCAATAGGATCTGGCTGCAGACCTGCACATGCAAGCCATGACATGCAGTCTCAGACACATCCACTCAATAGAGCTAGTGACATCACCGTGACGGGTATAGTTAGGTGTACACATGAAAAAAAAACATTGCATGCCATCTCACCTTGCATGGACACCCAGTCTGCAGCCAGACCCCTGTCAAAGTGTCAGTTGACTGGTGTCCATGAGGAAAGAAATGTGATATGCAGTTTTCATTTAGATCACATAATTTTGAAGGCCAGCTGTCATAGAAGAATAGGAATGCAAACGTGTATCTGTCTCCAGGCAATTCAGACCTCCTAGTTACTGCCAGTGCATGAGCTATGACGTCCACATGAATCCTATTCTTGTTTTAAGAGCCCTCCAAAAAATATAACTGGTAAAACCTCCACTATAATATAATGACATACTTGCAATTTATTTGTTGCTTCAAAATACATGGCTACTTATGAAGATTCATCAATGAAGAAAGAGACCATTCTCCTAAAGAATAAACAATTTTTTGATATTTGCTGATTTATGTTCAAGCATTATTTCATGTAGGCCATTTTTTTTTATCCAATGTTTATATATAAAACAATTCAATCATGTATTTTCAAAAAGACTTAAACTGCTCATTACATATGAATTACTTTTACAGTCTTTTTGATCCATGAAATTTATATATATATATATATATATATATATATATATATATATATATATATTTGTTTTGTTTTTTGGGAGTTTTTTTTACATTAATTGATTTATAACAAGCTGTGGCTAAATAAATAACAGAACTAACCTAATTCTTATTTGTTTTTTATATATTTATTTGATTTCACTGTACTATGAGCACATCAGATCCAGACGCTGCCTTTAAATGAAAATACACAGGCCACATAGTCTCCTTTGGACCCGGTCAAGGCCACACTTACGAAAAGGGAGGGAGGAAACCTCAAATCATCACACATCCCACCTGAGTGACACGCGCCTGGGCTTGGTTCTCCCTTCTGAGGCCCTGATAACATGGCTTTCTTATCGCCTTCAAGAGAGGAGATTTGGCCCCTGTCCAAGAGAACCAACGAAGCAAGAAAACCACTGTCTAGACACTTAAGGAGAAGTCAAGGAAAAAAATGCTCTGTTTGACAGGAAATACTGAAGGGGCTTTTCACTGAAGTCAGGCGAGTTGAAGGGCTGTAGTCCAGACAATGTCATTGTGCTGGACCGTCTCACCAAATCCCCTTTTCTCCCACCATTTCACAACCGTTTACCATGGATCTCAGAGCCGGACTATGGGGAATCACCTCTTATATGTGCTATCTCTGAGCAAGAGAGTGAACACAACCGGCATGGCTGCTTTCAGCTTTACAGTTACCATTAACAAAAATGATGGGGATGAGACATGACATTGGGCAGAATACTTCCCAGAGAGGTCGTTACAGATTTTCAGACAGGGAGCAGAGTCATATTTAAAAATCAAGAGTTAGCTATAGTATTAAATCTATTAAACAGCATATTCATATGTAATTGCCGGTCATTTACATTATTTCTCTGGTATTTTCTGAAGTGGAAACACAGGGTATGCCGACAATAATATAGGTCTTTCTTTTAAAAACACTGCTGGTCTACACTTGTGTCTTCCAAAAAAACACTTACATCTCTAGATTGTGAATGAGTAAAACTTTCCCACATTCCACAGCCAATCAACAACTGCCAGTAAACATTCTGTTTCCATTGAAGAAATGCAATCCAACTGACATTAATCTTGAAATGTGCTATTAAACTGGTGAGCATAAAACGACAGTACAATGTCATCCACCATCTTGTGCTGCCAACTGTGTCACTTGACTAAAACATTTCATCACTTTTAAAAGTCTTTTGCTTTCACAGCCCACACAATGAAACAGCATTTGCTAATATATCAACTTTGGAAAATATGCGTCTTGATGTGGACAGAAGGCCAAAATATACTAGTGTGTATAAGAACATTACAGAGATATCCAATCCTGCTCTTGGAGGGTCACTGTCCTGCATATTTTAGTTTCATCCCACTCCACTACACTCGTGTAGCATAAAGCCACAGTCATACTGCACTTTTCACCCCATTGACTTCTACTCCGCTTCATATGCATGTGAATGCTGCAGACCGAAAACATGACTCTGCTTTCCAAAATTCGAGTTTAGTGAACTCTGACCTGCAATTTCATGTCACGTGAATGCATGAAGGTAAAAACGTGGCCCATCTGTTCAAACGTGTCCCACAACTCTAGTGTGACCACAGCTTAAAGCTTCTAGTGAGGTGGGAGACTTTGATTAGCAAGTTCAGCTGTGTTTAATTAGAATTGAAGCTGAATCAGCTCCCTTATTTAGTAGTCTGAAAATCACAGAACATCGATGCTCATTATATTGCCTTAACAAAGGTTCTGAAGCATTTCATCATTTTAGACTGATTGGAAAGATTCAGCAGTGAGAGTGCCTCTGCAAAAAAACTTATAAAAATCTATACATATCAAAAAGAAAAAGAAACAATTGAAATAAAGAGCATTTTATCATTTTCTAAGTCTAACAATATTCAGGTACAGTAACTAAATAATAAAAATAAAAATAATTCAATAAAATAGTAGAATTTCTTATGCCAGAATGTTTATAAAATTATTATACAGTCACAGGCCTCAAATACACGTGCAAATGATAAATTATAATACACTCGACCTTGCTTAGTCAGTTGTCTGAAAATCATGAAACATAGATGCTCACTATATTCCCTTAACAAAGGTTCTGAAGCATGAGAAATATCAGTTCTGCTGTTGTTCATTAATTCCAGTTTTGGTGTTGTACAACAAGGACATTCTCATGTCACCATCAGTGTTCCAATGTGTAGTGAACCCAGGTCCTTATTGTCTTTACCAGTGCCCGAAATCATGTACGTAATTCACAACTTCAAGAGCTATAGGTGTCAGTGTTCGTCCACGTGTCATTTGTTTTGTCATGTGATTCCTTTGTCTTTCTCCCGCC
>CAIGQW010054109.1:20326186-20367851 GCA_903798125.1 Danio choprae | reverse complement strand
TATATATATAAAGGGGTTAACTTCGAGAGCAAAGAAAACAAACATCGAGGGCTGGAGATGCTTTCAGTCTAGCCCAGTAAAACTTATATAGTGACGGGCAGAAGAGGGTGGTGGTAAAAAATTGACAAAATCCCAACAGACATGTGGAGGAAGTCTGGCTCTCCCATGATCTCTCCAGTGTGGCAAATCAAAAGCAAATTTCCTCCTGGGCAGCAGCAGACACGGACGAGCAGATACCTGCGGCCACCTGGGCCTCACTCCAAAGACTCGGCCAAGACAATTTCCCTCAAATCACCTCTCTATCTTAATCTGACAGCCCTCCTCGATTAGGAGGTGTGAAAATTACTTCTCTACCCACCAGCTGTCGTTCTGAAATTATCTTAATTGTACCATGATTATGCCTCTAAGCTCCTATGAGAGCAACCGTTGCATCCGTTAAAAACTACTAGCAAAGATGGGAAGACCTTCAAAGTGTATGTGAACACCTTAGAAGCACAGCTACACACACGCACACAGGCAGCAGGAGCACCGTTTGCACACAAATACACACTGACTGTTTGACTATATGTATGCTAGAGGGGTGTATACATGATTATTTTGAAAACATTTTCCCAAATTAGCTCATTAAATCAACAAACATTAAACCAAAAGGGAATATAGAACATCACCAAACAGCAATGAAAACAGGGAAATGTGTTATTTACAACAAACCGCACCAAAAGTTGTTAGAAAGTTTGAAGTTCGGTGTAACGTTAATTAAGTTAGGCCTATTAATGTAGCTCATCTAACGTCAGTTGTCTTATTCGTTTTTGTTTTTTCCAGTTGGCTAACAACATGGTTTACGACTGGTTTGAGTAGTTTGCTTTTTTACATTCGTTGTTTAACTACAGACGACGTGCCTTCAGATACGCTATGTACACCTGCCACTAGGCGACGCTATAATAGCGCTTTTTGTGTTTTGAATTAAAACTTGCTTGGACCAATGGGGTTTGAACATGATCGTGGTCCAATCTTAACCAATTAGCACAATTTGGACCATTCCACATACGAGGAAGCATTACACAGCTTGTCGCACTGCCAACATTCAATTCCCAAGAGAAATGGTCTTGCACAGGTAAGGATGTTTTGTTTGGTTTTATATAGCCTATTGTTGACGTTTTTAATGTTGTTAGCAAACACCTTCATGTTTTTATGTTAGCTGAGTTCACGTCATCCCATAATTAGATTCTGACAAGTAAAAACCATTTTTCACGATGTTTGATGTCAATGGCTGTCTATTGAGTGTGAGTAAATGGTTAGGATTTTTTTTAATAATAATGATTTTGTCGTTAGCATCATTCAAATGGGGTTTGGAAAATTGAACAAATTGCTGAACAAATCACATGGGAGTCGTTGGGACAATGAGGTAAAATGAAATGCATGTTTATAAGACAATTCAAATGTTTTTTTGACCTTGCATGCATATCAGCCTGTTGTTGGGGACCAAACTTTTATAATCCATACTAGTGGCAATTTAAACCTAACTTTCTCAACCCTGTAATGTTCATTCATTCATTCATTTTCATTTCGGCTTAGTCCCTTTATTAATCTGGGGTCACCACAGCGGAATGAACCGCCAACTTATCCAGCATATGTTTTACGCAGCGGATGCCCTTCCAGCTGCAACCCATCTCTGGGAAACATCCGTACACACCCATTCACACTCATGCACTACGGACAATTTAGCTTACCCAATTCACCTGTACCACATGTCTTTGGACTTGTGGGGGAAACCGGAGCACCCGGAGGAAACCCACGCCAACACAGGGAGAACATGCAAACTCCACACAGAAACGCCAACTGACCCAGCCGAGGCTCGAACCAGCGATCAGCGACCTTCTTGCTGTGAGGCGAACGTGCTACCCACTGCGCCACTGTGAGGCCCTTAAAACAAAATTAAATTAAATAAATTGCACTGTCAGGTCACTCTTCTAAATAACCTAACTGCGTTATAACAGGGGTGCCTCACAAATAGGCTGATTTCTGACTCTGAAGTGGACTGAATTAAAGCTTGTCATCTTCAGTCATTTAGTGACTCTTCTTTTTTTATACCTGCATACTGCTCTTTAGTTTGTAGTTGAGGCAAGTCGTTAATTTATTTGAATGCATTTATAACTAATTAAACGTGAATATTACAAAACAGTTCACATAATAACTTGTGTGAACAAATGACATTACACTGTAAACCTGATGAGTTAACAGAACTCAAAGGCAATTCACTGCCTAGGTTTTTTTAAGTGCTCAAACTTTAAAGTGTGAAGTTTTTTATGTTCAAATGTTTTGGTTACCTTCTAATCTTTGAAATTATTATTTCTACTTTTTCATTAAGTTCTTAGCCAACTTTACCATGGCATCGGCATGTTTACACAACAATGTACTGTAGCGCAGTAAACAACATTTATCAATAAAATGTTGCTCTTAACTTAGTTCACCCAAAAATATAAATTTACTCACTATTAACCCTCCCTCAAGTAGTTGCAAACCTTTGAGCTTGTTTCTTCTGTTAAACACAAAAGAAATAATTTGAATAAAGCCGAAAACCTCTAACTATTACTTTCATAGTAGGAAATACAAGTACTATGGAAGTCAGTGATTACAGGGTTTTTTTTAAATAGCTTTTTTTTGTGTTCAACAGAAGAAAGAAACAAATAATTGCTTAAAACCCGTAAAGGGTGAGTTAATGATGATAGTTTTTGTTAAATGAGTGACAGTCAGTTAAATTTAGAGACTCATTTTAGATTGTAAAAAAAAAACAGACGGTTAAAAAAAAATAGTATGCTGCGTTGGCCGGGAATCGAACCCGGGTCAACTGCTTGGAAGGCAGCTATGCTAACCACTATACCACCAACGCATGTGTGGTGGGAGTTGGCATGACATGTTAAACCTCCTTCCCCTTCATCCATTCAATAACATTTCTGCAGTAAGGTAGCATTACCGGTATTTCCCATATAAACAAAACTCCTCCCCGCGAAGAAACTCGACACAGATGAACATAAAAACTCATGCCAGCAAGCGTTTTGGAAGTGTTATTGTAGAGTAACACAAACAGAAGGCAGAAGTATAAATGCACTGTTACGGCGATCACTCAAAGCAAAAGTATAATTAAGCATTGAGAGGCATGACATTTCCCGGTGACGTGCAGCCGATGCGCGAATTACAACACATCAGGTTAGCTGACCAGAGCCCGTTGAGGGCGGACCTTAGGAGGAACCAGGAATATGATTTCATGTTAGCTGAGTAGCAGTATATAATTAAGGTAAGATTTGTGAAAAATATGATTTTTTTTTTTTACAAACGAAGCATGAAAACACATTATTTTGCACCCCATAAACACAATCAAGCCTTTAAAAAACTCTCTGGACCACCCCTTTAAAGCAAAACAAAATAAAAAGTAGGGCTCGTCCGGGATTTGAACCCGGGACCTCTCGCACCCAAAGCGAGAATCATACCCCTAGACCAACGAGCCATAACACGAGCGTGTTTTTAAGCCTTAACGGTTGTTATGTCCTGCACACGCACTGTATTTATGTTATAGATGTTCCTTTTATCGGGTTAAGAAACCCACATTAGGCTCTCCGTTAAAGTAAATAACAAAAACAAATGTCATCAGACACAAGCCATTATCTTCATTTCTTAAATTCTCCCATATCCGGGAGAAGCAGAATTCTTGAACAACAAATAATTCTGAGCTGGGTCGCAAAACAAACATGCATTATCGTAGATCTAGATCTAGTTTATATCCACTATACGACAGAAAGCAGCGTGGACTTTTATAGCAATGCTGGGTTCACAACAAACACAAAGGTCTGCGTCGCTCGCTCGCTTGTCGGGAATTTTAAGCTCGAGATGAAAATGTTTAACATGCGATTGAAGAGAATTCTGTAGGTTCGAATATTGCGGCAACTTTACTTTGTATGTACTTTGTATGGAATCTACTCATGTTAGCAATAAAATCATATTGCGGTCCCTGAGTTTGATACGCGTCGTAAAATATTTTGTTAAAATATAAAGACCCTGCAACTACAATAGAATCAAATTCACCAAAATATTGTCAGGAAAGAACTATAAAAATTATATTATGTCTCGAATAGACCTCTCTTCAGGGCTTATTTTCGAATTATTAAATATGGCCGGTTAGCTCAGTTGGTTAGAGCGTGGTGCTAATAACGCCAAGGTCGCGGGTTCGATCCCCGTACTGGCCAGAGTCATTTTTAGATAAACTGTAACCGATTTTTGCCACGTGTACCAATATAATTTGTAGAGCCGAAGTTATATTTTACCAGTATACACTTTCTATATTTCTTTAACAGTGTAACGTTATTTAACAGAGTTAAATGAATTTTGTATCTTACATACATAATTTTTTTTCCTGCCACCGAAAATACTTTAGTCCTTTTTTATTTTGAGTTGTACAGGTTAAAGTTAATATTAAATTAAAACGTTCTGAAATTTAGTTTGGCCTCATTGTTTTTACATCACAGAAACCTGGCATTTGAACAGGGATGTGTACTTTTTATAGAATTTTTTAAGCTTTAAAATGACTCCTAGGCTTGATCAAACTAGAGTACAACAGTACAGTTTGTTCAAACTTAGTTTTCATAAAAGCATTTACAGTACCTGCATGTGATGGATACTTTACTATCCCTTTTAAACCTTTCATCAAAGTTGTCTTAAACCGATTGAACACCCATTCTTGACCTAGGATAATTTTGAAAAACATGTTTGATTCAATTTGAATTTGACTACTGCAGATCAGTGGATCACATTTGTCGTGCACATTTAACAATAATAGTAAGTCATCCAAACATTTATTTAACTGTATGTGTTGCCTATTCTTTTGTACAGTGAATTCCTGAAGCAAAGTAAGTAATATCAGTCACAGAATAACTATGAATTCAAAAAGTACATACCATTTCAATAATACATATTCCAAGTATGCATTTTCAGACAGCAAATGCTAATGTCAAATATTCAACACTAAAGTTATGACTGGAGAGTCGAATGGGTCCTTCTACATGGCCAATTTGGCCTCATCACAAACCCAAGGATTCTTCATTGGTCATTGCACAAGAAATCAGTCTCACACCAAATCCAGATACATTTTCAATTTTTATTTTGCTTTTTGGACAGTTTATTTTCCAGTGTTATCCGTAATCGTTTCCTTTGTCGTTTTTGCATAATTCTTATAAGGCTATTTAAGAGGGCCACTGCTATGGTTTCAGACCAACCTGCATAGCAACTGGAAGACAAAAAGGGGCTGGACACTGACCCAATAGCAAGAATGAGTAACACATGACATTACTTGACATTTCATTGGCACAAAATGGTATTTTTTTCCTATTCTTTTCTAATTCTTCCAAATATTATCATCTTTAATAAACATGGTTTCTGAATATCAAAAACAAAACGAAGAAGTTGAAGCAGTTTAGTGTACATTTTAGAGACTTTGGGAACCTTAGGACTTCTACTGCCCGAGCGACTATATCCCTGGGACTTCCAAAGATAATGGCAGTTTGAAAATACTTCTGTAGTGAGAGTCCCTCTTGTAGGTCGGAGAGTTGTAAAGGCTGCATGGAACCACTTCCCATAGTCAGGGAAACAAGGGATTGGGACAGACACAGGTGAAATGACGGCAACAAAATGGCTACCCAAGGGAACGAGGCAAAAGTACAGCTGGTTACCCATTTCCTATGAATGAATCTGACTTCAACCAGAAGCAACATCTTTCAGAGGTATACAGTATATTTTTCCCCAACCCCATTGCAAAGGCAACTATGAGACAGAGCAGCTTAATAAACCCAAAAAATAACCTTTGTAATGAAATAATGTTTTTTTTGTAATGAAGTCATAAAAAAAAAATATATATCACTTAAACCTGGATCGTTACAGACCTGAAGCATGGCCAGGCGTACTTCGGTTTTCCTTCGATTTTTGATTCCCTCTAAAAATGCAAACAGGTTGCCTCATTTCATAGTAATTTAGGCCAATCTGGTATAGGCCACTCTCATAAAGAGGAAAATGTTTACCACCTGTTTTGTTTTAAAGGGTCACTGAGAGAACCATCAGGACCCTTACTAATATTAAATTGAGCAGAGGAACTGTGCTGATATATTGGGGTCAGATTAAGTGGTCGGTCCACATCCAAATGGGTCAAAATGAGGGTAATAGTAAGGGAGAAAACCAGGAGGTTGCAATAAAACCACTGAAGGAGACGCATTTCAAAAACGTTTGGGTCCCCATGGAGATGCTCTTGCAGCAGCAGCCACAGGTGCACCAAAAATGGGGAATTCCTCAGAACTGTTCATATCTGGGGCCTAAAACCAAAAACAGAAATAGGTTAAACTTCCATACATCTATGGCTAATTTTTAAATAATGTTCACACTTTAAACCAAATATCAAAATCCCGGACATTTACTGACTAATAAGCTGCATTTCGATGACATCTAATGAACTGTTGTGATTCTATATTAATAATATAAATGTCAAAAAGTGTTTTTAGCTTAAATGTCGTTTTGCATTACTTTATTAGCCATTATGAAAACAACAATGGATAATTTACCTCAGATTTTTAAAATAACATTATTGTATGTGTAAGAATGGTTGCTGTTTTTTTGTGCCTGTGAAGGTCTCCCTTCTCCCATATTTAATAGCTTGATAGTTTTACAAACTACATTTAACTGAAGTGGTCATTTTGAAGCCAAAGCTATATAAATATTATTAATAGAAAATGTATTTATTAATATAAATTTATATCAGAACATGTATATTAACGGCATTTGACTTAAGTGACTGCCAGCTGATGGGTGTGAAAGCAATAAAATGGAAGAGAACCACAGCCTAACCATAAAAATAAGCGCAAAACATGTTTGGTAGAGAAAGATTACATTTTGATAAATGGAACCTAAAATTTAAAAGGTGACAAACAGTAGTCTTGACAAGAGTTGGAAAAAAAAAATCCTTGACTATCAATATCTGTTATAGATCATTTAAAAGTATGGTTATTCCTGAAAACCCATGGCCTGTGGGAAACCCATTTAAAAGTCACTAACTTGCATTTTAACTTTCCAACCAATATTTGACGCTTAAGATATTAGTTTACCTTTTCGTTGCCAGTAGCCCAAGGAGCCTCCCGCACAACAAAGCCCTTGGATGGGCCCCGGGCTTCTTCCATGTTGGAGGCACTGGAACCAGAAGGCTTTATATAGCCCATTTTGGCTCCATTTTCAACCACGTCTGCCATCTATAAGGGTAGATACAATTTCTTTTATATTTTTTTTGCATTTTCTAGGGCTGGGAAATAAGACAGATTTTCATGTTCATTTTGTCAGTTAAGCCAGTTGTGTAACTGGTAGTAAATCTCCAGCACATGCTTTCAAATGGAGCAGCATTTACTACATGGAGCAATAGATCACAGACAAGCTAAGAAATATTGCATTCATAAAATCAAAAGACAAATTAATTGTCCAATAAAGAAATGAGATAATAAAGTCAGCTGTTTGCGTAGCTTCTCAAACCAAGGCTATTGATGCTAATGTTACATCTGAAACTGTGGGAAAAACGCACAAGTGTTTACTAAAAGCTCATTTCATAACTTTAATTTAAAGTTTGAAATAAATCCTAGTGTGTTATAATTCAGTTTGATTAGTCACATTGAAAATCAATTAAAGCAGTTCAATCTTCAATTTATTCAGCAACTGCTATGGGATTTCCTTGGTTACTTCACATATTTTTAATTTCCATGTGAGAGCGTGCTTTCTGGCCTTCTGATAGAGATTTACTCCTGAACACAAAAATGAGGTACTTCACTGACAAGATGAGCATATCTGCAGCATTTACTTAAATCCCTTCGATTTAAATCACCCAACCCTAGCATTAACACATTTACCCATTTGACCAAAAGTAAAGCGTAAACTTACATATTCCTCCTCTAGGTTTAGAAGGTGATCAATGGCTTCATCAACATGCTCTGGACGGCCAGTCACAGTCACTAAATTGGGATCCGCAGCTCCAGATTGAGGGAACCGAACATCAACCTGAAAAAGGCAAAACACGCAGAACTTTTTTTTAGAAACATGTAAAACAAAAGTCCTCAGAATGTCTATAAATTGACCTCAAAATACCCAAATATAAAATGTATTATACCACGCCATATTCCAGCACCAATTTCCTGCTCAGAGTTCAGATTCAACCTTGATCAAACTCACCTGATTTTAGCTTCCTAGTTATCCAGAAGACTTTGATTACCTTAATCAGAAGCTTTTGACTAAGGTTGGAGCTAAACTATGCAGAAAAATGGATCTCTATGATATATGCACTTATGGCTTATTTCCACTGAGTGGTACGGGTCGGTACGGGTCACCTTTATCAGGCTTGAGTGTCCACTGCCAAAAGAGTACCATTTTGGTGGGCATGGTGTATGACAGTTTCAGTCGATGTCATTCTCACTCAAGGAAATGTCAAAGTAAAGCTGTATGGGTCGTTCACATTATATGATGAGCATTTCTTACAAAACAGATGTTTTATACACAAATACTTGTGTATAAATGTTTATTACTAACCTTTCTATGACCATGATTTGATTATAACTGCAGATCAATGATCAGTCAATGCAAAATAGCCTACTCTAACATCTGCAATTATATAAATAACTGCAACATATGAACACATACAGAGCCTTACAGTCTCCAATGTTACCAAATACAGAAAAACTACACCGCATACATTTAGTTAGAAAGTCTATCTGAGTTCATAAGTCCAAAAGGTGATGATAATAGTTAAACATGGCAGTTTGTTCATGTTTTAAGTTGCTGAAAGAATCATTTGCTCCTTTGTTTTATCGTGCTTCACTTGCACATTGTCCATTTCTGAAAGGATGTCAGAAGCACTTCAATAATCACACACACATTATTATCATCAGCTCAAGAAGTTTGTTATTTCAAATATAGAAGAGTGGTGAACGATCGCGAGCTCTCTGGAGAAAGTGAAACCGCTCACGCTTGTAGATGGCCTTGTAAAACAACAACAGGACACAGCAGATTTTGTTATTCTTGGCTTTGTGGTTGTTCACCAAGACAACAACAAAGTTTGTTTGAGCTTAGACCGACCATGGCTTGTTGTTATATGTATATTTTATAACGGTGTCTGGGCTGTGTATTTAAAAATGTCGCTTCCTGTGTTTTCATTCTCCTGGCTTGTTTACACGCTAGTGATGCTTCTCTGTAAACCAATAGCGTTTAGTACCCTTTTGTCGTGCTAGGTAGCCTTTGGAAAGGGTACCCAAATAGTGGTACAGTACGCTTTTTGGTACCTTTTGACAGTGGAAACAGCCATAAAAGCATACCGACCCATACCATTCAGTGGAAACTGGCCATTACAAATGCACTTACTTGGGTGGAAGGAAACAATAATTCTTGGAAATGAATTGTTGGTGCAAGACCTCAATCATCTCACCTTAAATTCATCCATGATCTTGCGGATTCCCTTGCCACGTGCCCCTATGATGCGAGCGTGGACTCTGCTGTCCAGGGTGATGTCCTCAAAGATCATTTCCTCCAGTTCATCCACTATAGCCTGAATAGCATCACGTGCTGCTATAGCATTCTGCTCATAGCCAGTGATGGTAATCTGATCCTACAACACCAATCCACCAAAGAAATATGCTATAAAAATACTAAACATTTTAGGTTTTCAAATACTCTTGATTTTGTGCAAGTTCTAAACTTTTACCTGGTTCTCATCATTTTTCTCTGGAAACTGAATGTTAACTTCATGATCATGGCGGATGTGGGAGATTATGGCACCCTTGCGTCCAATAATCTTGGGGTGATACTTAGGTTCCACAGTGATGGTCAGCTTGAAGCTCCTGAGAGCCTGCAGGCAAAAAGAAAATATATACATATTCTTTAAATCATAGTGGTTTAATACTGTATTTATGAAAAAACTGAAAATAATTGGAACAACATTTCATCTGTAATTAAAATATCAAACTTACCCGATCCTCCTGTTCGGCCTGTAGCTCTTTGACACGCTCAAGAAGACCCTCCTTGGCGCGGTCAAGGTGAGAGGCCAGGCCGGTAATGGAGATAATGTCAGACTGTAACTCATGAGCAGGCACTTGAATATTAACCTGGAGGAAAAGCACATTTGTCAGGAATGACAGGACAAAAAAAAAAGAAGAAAAAAAGAAAAATCTATAAAATGCTATAAAAATGTTAAATACACAGCATAATACAGCAGCAAAATGGATAAAAACTCCACTGAAATCAGCAGTAAAGACACCAACCTCAAACTCATCCATCATCTTGCGGATTCCGCTTCCTTTTTGACCAATGATGTAGCGATGAAGCTCAAAAGGCACTTCTACTGCAATGGTCACAGGAACCAAGGCCTAAAAGGATGGAAAAAAAAAATAATAATTAAAAAATAAAATAAAAGGAACAACATGACAATACATCCAACCTCAAATCAGAACTACTGAGGACAATGTAGGCATTCACACCTTTAGCGCCTCAACAGCAGCTTCACATCTCTCTTTGCGGCCAGAGAGCACAATGACATCACACTTCTTTGGGGCTGTAGGGTCAACTGGCTCCTTCACCTCTCCATTTGCCTCCCCATTTTCCTGAACTGGAGCATCAGCTAATGGATTAAAACAGAAAAAGACATTAAAAGAAAGCATGTTGTTCTGTTTGCATATGCTGCAGAAGACACTGGATAGAGATAAAAGCCTATGAGGTAAACCCAATATGTATGCCACATTTGTATGTGGCGGGGTAAACAAACAGACAGAGCCACAGGATACAAAAATAAAAATTCACAGAAGAGTGCAGAGAGTTTTCACAATGTCCTTTTTTTGATAGGCAATTATGTCTTTGCCAATAATAAGCGTTGGCTAAAGTAAAGACTTTCCTCTCATTTAAGCAATTTGAAACTGAAACTCATGCTAAAATTGATTAATTATAATTCTCTGTATCTAGGAATAAGTAGTTCTTCAATATCTGCACTACAACTGGCTCAAAATCCAGCTTCTTGTCTTTTGACAGTAAATATGAACATATCACACCTATGTTAACATCTTTCCATTGGCTCAAAGTAAGATTTTAAAGTACTTCAGCTTGTATTTAAATCTTTACATGGCCTTTCTCCTTCCTACCTCACCGATCTTTTATCCGAATAACATCCGAATAAGCTTTTAGGCCTGTTCGGCTAAAGGAACAGGCTCTGCCAACCAGAGTTTGTTAAATGTTCTAAGTCAAAATTTTAATCCTGGGGTGATCGTGGTTTTGCCATAGCTGCACCTAAACTTTGGAACATGCTACCAATCCGGTAAAGGTGAGCTAATCGATACTAAAGTATCGATATTTTTAATTCTGGCAACGTATCAAAAGGATGGATCCTTAAATAGAAGCATCAATCTTTTCTCTGCTTTCTTTTTCTTAATGAGTGATGAATGATTTTAGATTATCTTAATAATAATAATTGAACCACATGGTATATAAATTTACTCGAATAGGAACAGGAATGGGAACTATAATATTTTTCTGCTGTATCTCCGCTAATGGGTCAGTGTTTGCTCACAGCATCACACTTTCAAAGCAAAGTACACACACCCAGCGCAGGGCTCTGGTCATCATGACTGAATGAAAAAGCATAATCTGGAGTCATTTTACTCCAGTTAATAATGACGAGACTGTGTGCTCGGAGGCTCAAAAGGCATGTGTCAACATTCATTTTTCATAAAAAAAATTAATAAAAAAAAAAGATGATGTAATTTTTAATTAAAGAAGGTTTGTGCAATGTGTTATTTTCTATTATATGGCCAATTTGTTTAATAATGTTCTGTACTTCTAAAATGTCAAAAGGAATGGTCTATTGTATTTTATTTAATACTGAAGGTGATAAAAAAACAAAAAAAATAAACTTTATAAAACCACTATTAAATATTTAATTGAAGTATCATCAACAATAATTGTTTTGAAATGCTTCGGATCAGAAAAAATAAATGGTTGGGATTGCCCATCCATACAATCCAGGGACTGATTAGAACTGCACTACATTACATATTTTTAAATCAAAGTTAATAACATCTTTTCACTATGGGTGTATGGCTTGTGGTGGTGTAGTTGGTTTTCTGTTGTTTACATGGTCTATATTAATCCTTTTATAAGTTTAGAATATGGTACAGCACACTGCTCAACTAAGTTGTTTTTAATTGTGCTCTATAAAAAAAAAAGGATGAGATTTTTCAGTGCAATGAGTACAGACAAATGCAAGATGACAGCAAATGCACGTATATATAAAAACATCTAATGTGTGTAACATTTTTGTGTGTAACATTTAATGCATCTCCTCTGCTGGCCTCGGATGCAGCATTACCAGGTTTTATTTTAATAGTGCTAATAAACTTAGCAATGCCTGTGACACTAGTCAAGAACCACATTCATCTATCTATACTTTTTACTAATTTCTTTAATACCAAACAGCCCTTGGCGAATTGAAAAAGTAAGTGATATGACAATTAAGATTAAGAGGCATTTTTTTGTTTTAGCTTTAAGATCTGGACTACTATATGAAAGAGTTGAGGTTTTTAAATGATCAAGAAGCATTACATTTTTCATTATGTGGTCAGTTAATTATTGATAGTCATTATGGCAGTTACCTTGCTGCTGCTCCTCTCTGTCTGGAAACTTGATCTGCACATTGTGGTCTTTCGTGATCTGTTGTATGCGAGAGCCCTTGGGTCCCATTATGGAGCGGTGGAACTTCTGAGAGATCACACACTCCATGGTCACTTGAGCTTCCTGCAGATTGAGAAGAACAATCCATTACCTTCTTACATTAGCACAAAAACGGCAGTTTTCAAAGTTAACTATATTGCATACTGTTACACATGTATTTACCAAATCCTCAATCATCTCCAGCATGCGTTTCTTTGCAGCCTCCACACAATCTTTGGCTCCTTTTAGGGTGACCTTATCGCTCTGTGCAGCAGTTCGAGGAAAACTGACAATAACACCACCATACTCATCAGCGATGTCTCTCAGGACTTGCCCACGACGTGCCACGAAAAACCGATGATGCTTGGGATCGACAATCATGAAATCCTCCACAATGTTATCCTAATGATAGATATGCCATTTTAAAATAGACCAAAACAGATCCCATTTAGAAGACCTTCATCATTATCAAAAATGCTCAACATGAACACTGGACTAACCAAGCTCTTAATAAGTGCCTCCAGCTCCTTTTGTGCTTCTGCGACAGCCTCCTCTGTACCGATGACTGTGATCAGCTCATGATCCTTATCTTCAGCAGTAGGGAAGATGATCCTAGCCCCTGTGCTGTCCCGCACCTTCCGGATATTTCCACCTCCTTTTCCAATAAGGAACTTATGGTATTCAGGTTTGGCACGAAGCTCAACAGTGTGGCTTTTAGTTTGCTAGTACCACAACAACCACAAAAAATATATTGTCAATGTACAGTTCAAAAGCAGATTAAACAGTTTTTGGTGCAATTACTCTGTGATCTTGTTTTAATAGCAGTTTGAATACTTGTATTAACAAACCCTGAGCCCAGATGACATTCCAAGCATAACATCAGCCTTACCGGCTTTCAGCTTCAAGTTCTACAGGAAACCCATCCCTTCAAACATACCTTCTCTTCTGCCAGGGACAGCAGCTGTTTCTTGGCTTTCTCCACCTCCTCCGCTGGGCCTCTGATTGTCACTGCATCGATGCCAGAGCCCTCTGTTGGGAAATGGATGTGCACACCGCCACACTCCTCCATAATGGAACGCACGAAACGCCCTTTGGAGCCAATTAGGGAGTTGTGCAGTTTTGAGGGAATGGACACCTCTACCTCTGTAATATTCGCCTGCACAGATTTATGAGACCAGCATAAGATCCCTTCCATCAACATTGTGCAAGGTTTCTAAAAAGAAATTCTCATGTATCCATTTACCCATACAGTTTGGTCTAAAAACATTACAATATCAGTAATCTCTAGAACCTCTTACTAGCAAATGATATTTGTGCAATGCAAATGATTTACTTGTGGATTTATTGTATTAGAAAACCTAACTAAAAAAAAAAAAAACTCAGAACAAGCATCACATAACAACTGAGCAACCCGGCTAATGCAATGAAAGGGGTATTCTCTAACAGCAGCATGGATTTAGAAAGAATTCATTCATTCTGAGAAAAAAAGGAAAAAAAAAACAGCTGTAATTGATGGTCCTTTATTAAAGGAGAAAGGTCAGCAACACACATTGTTCTATATCTCTTTGATTTGTAACAAAATGTATCATTGCAAACCTTGTTCAAAAAGAACAATGTCAAGTTATATAAAAAAAAATTTAAAAAAAGTTCCAGAATAAAAATTGTATAAGGTGCAGCAAATTATAGGATGCTCAGTTAAAATGACCTCAAATGTATTAAAGCGACAATAACCTGAAATAGGCAGAAGAAAACAAGCAACTATAGTCAAAATGTATCAAAGAACTTTCTAAATGGCCAAGATGCAGCCAATCATCTCCTCCAGACAGATCAAAAGATTATCTAAAATTACCTGCAAGTACAGTTATTATAATGTTGTTTGATGGAAGGCCAGAATCGGAGATTCGGTTCAACTTTTCCAAGGTACTGGCCCAAATACAAATGCAGAATGGTGAAATTAAATTGTTTTTGGATCTGGGGGTCAGTAACAGTGTCAGTCCAACACTAGGTACCAAATTCAAGTCTCAGTTCACAGTAAAGACTGTAAAGCATGATTCTTAAATCATAATATGCGGTTGTTTCTCATATTTATGGTGTTAGACCCATTTATCGTTTATCACATATCATGGATCAGTTTGAATACAATCAAAATTCTTGAAGAGACTTACCCTATGGCAAAGAGAAAATGCCCCAAAACAAGACAAATCCAAACACACAAGCAAACAACAACAACAACAACAACAACAACGTGGGTTCATGTAAAAAGGATTAAAGTAATGGAGTTGCCAGCTCAATCCCCTAACCTCAACCCAATGAAAAACTTGTGGGGTGACATTAAGGCCCAATCCCAAACCTTCCCCTTAGTCATTTCACTTACCAATGATGTGTTATGGTAATGATCTTCAAAAATAAAAAAATAAGTCAAATTTCACTAACTAGTCTCTTATGATAACCACTGGAAAATGCTCCACAACACTTTAATTATGTTAATGTTACCTGATGACAGAATAGGTCCAGTCTGTCAGAAACATCTGGTGGTAGCAAAGCTTTTTACAGCACGTCTGGTATAATGGTAATGTTATTTTCTTGTGGTTACATCCATGAATATGAGCACTGTGTAAATACACAGTACAGTTTTGTGCTTCTTGAAACATAATCTGCTAGTACTAATAGGGCTGCCTGAATAAACCCAGGGGCTTATACACTTTTGAGCTGAAAATGAACAGCTTTCGTCCAAATAGAGCAAAACTTTGCTAGCAAGTAATTTGTGAAACATGCTTGTGCCTTCTGGAAATACTACCACAGGTGACATCCTGTGTGACGTATGAGCTGATGACGACATATGACGTGTACGGGTGTATAGTAGTGGTGTCCCATTTCTCAGGAGAATATTTTCAACCCTACCCCTTCACTCTGTTTTAAGGGTCATGGATAAGCCGTAGGCGTAAGCACGAGGGTATAACATAGAATAGGGCCTCAAAATGCAGTTTTCTGAAGCCAAAACCAAAAATTCATAACTTTGGGACATAGTTTGTTCTTTCTGGGTTGAATTACTAGTTTTTAAATGGCAGAAGTTAGAGGTTAAGAATTTCAGTTTAAAGAGAATATTAGTACTATTTTTTTAAAGAGATTCATGAGTTCACACTTAGATACTGCTTGATACTAATATCAGGTTTGACATGCTGTCCCTGGAGAGAAACCTAAGATTATCTCAATTGAGCCCAGGGCACCCGCCTGGTCAATTAGCATGTAAGGGGGTTCGAGATCAGGTAGTTCTCGAGAGCTCCCCCTGGTAAAGGGGGAGAAATGGGTTGGATCGGGAATTCTTCAAAAACAAAGATAAGGGAAGTAATGTGAAATGGGCTATTTATTGTAGGTTTGGATTAATCTGATTGGTTTATCGATTATTGCAGATGAGAGGCCAGCCGCGATCAATCATATCACGTGCTCCTCTCAAAATTAGTTTCTAAAACTTCACTAAAAGAAAATTCCTTTTATTTGGCTCCTGTAAAATATACATACAGAAATCGCCTAATACTTTAATTTAAAACTGAGTGTGTAATATTTCCAATAGATTTGAACCATGGAAAGCCAATTAAAATGCTTGACTCATTCAATTTCATCTATGGAACTGCTATTTATTTTGTACTATTTTGGGATGGAAAAAATCTTTTCAGCCACCATAACCTCGGTCTTCAGAGTCACAAACAACAACAAAAAAAAAAATTCTGATATGCTGATTTAGTGTTCAAGAAACATTCATCAGTGTTGAAATCTGATGTTAAAACAGCCTCACCAGTTCTTTCTGAATGGCAAGGATCCTGTTTTTTGCTGCCTCACAGTTTGCCTTCTTCCCAGTGATGACAATCATTTCAGAGTTGCTGTTTTCCGCAGGCAAATCAATCTTAGTGTTAGTCTCTTCACGGATCTGACAAAGAAATCACAAAAAGCTAGTTAGTATAAGGTTTGAGAATGAATGAATGAATGAATCATTTAAAAAGTAACCACTCACCTTCTTTATATTTGCACCTCCTTTGCCAATTATGTTTTTGTGGAATTGCTTGAAAATGGGGACTGAAACAGAAAAGCTGTTCTCAACCTGGAAGAGAACAGTACAAAGCAGAGTATTCTTATAAATGCTAAAGTGAAATGGTAGTTTTCCCAATGTGACTAAATAATTTCATCAGTGTACTAATATCTATATAGTCTTAAAATTGCCTTTGGTCTTATTTAAACTATATTTGCTATAAACACAATTATAGTTATAGTTGTTTAACAAGCCAGTAAGGTGGCTTGTTTAGTAGTAATTGCACTGACAAGGGTTTTCTAGACCTTTTAAATGGAAGATGAGCAATAAATAATTCTGAAATTACAGTGGAATGATTACAATAATCCAGATTAGCTTAACAGAAATTCTAATTCATTACATGAGCAGAACAGAACACCACATCATTAGAAAACTGTGCATACCATTTCAGCCACCATTTTCTGCATAAACTTTGAGCATTTTTCCACCTCAGTGCGAGGCCCACGCAGTTGTACAATGTCACTTTTCTGCGCTGGGTCAGGGAAGTTGATGATAACCTAAAAGCAAGAGGGAACAGGTGTCATTTGTCCATTGCAGAAATAAGCCACTTTCACAGTAATATAAATGAATTACCAGAATTAATTCACAGCAAATAAACTGTCGTTTGCACATGTAACTAAGTTCTGTTTTATACATTTTTTTTACTGATAAGGCATATTCACACAAGTGCCAAAATATTGAAGACTCTGTGGCTGTTTTAAATTTTCCAACCTGGATGAGAAGGTACTCACAACTTTCTTTTTATAAATTAGTGGTACTGTCAGAACTTATTCTAGAAAATTGGTCCTACTTTCCTATTCACAAGTGAAATCTTATTGACCAGCAGAGACTGTTTAAAGGTTTATACAAGTCAACTGTAGAAATTATACCATGTATCTTAAAATATTTACCTCTGGGAACTTATCCCGAATCTCCTTAATTTTCTCCCCTTTCTGTCCTATGATGGCTCGATGAAAACGCTGTTCAATGATCATGTCCTTTGTACGCTCGTTCTCCTGTTGAAATCATGACATTCTTAGAGACGTTCAGTCAAGAGTTGCCAGGCAACTCCTGCACACCCAAAGGACTTCACACTCTGAGGCTGAAGTGCCTACGGATGTTTTTCTCCTCTACTGACATGCACCTGAGTCCACTTTAAGAATTACACAAACATTTACTGTTTACAGAAACAAAGTAAATTGTCTAAGACAAAACGCAAACGTTACATGCACATTAAGTGACAAAGCCCAACCGAAAGAACATAGTAAAGACAGAATGGTAAACAGAGCCCTCTTTATTCAATTTCAAATATGTCGGACTTGCCATGCGTGACGCAAGCTCCAGCAGCTCCTTCTTGGCCTCCTGCACACCCTGGGGGTCTCCCTCAATACGGATCAGGTTACTCTTCTCGTTATCAGGTGGAATGCGGACTGACACTTTGTGCAGTTCTTTTATGCGGTTAACTACAAGTAAAGCGGAAAAAACATGGATTAAAAAAAAAAATTATGTTAACAAAACATCTGCTGTAAACATCAGAAATGCTGTATACTAACTGTTTGCACCGCCTTTCCCAATTAAGTGTCGGTGGAACTTTGGGTCTACACTAATCTCTGTGTAGTCCATTCTGCTAACCTATATAAAAATACAAAAAATAAAATTATTGTTTGGGACGCAATGAGGTCAATACAAGTCTAAATATAACAAGGCAAGTGGAAGCCTGCATTTGTCATCCAAAAGCGAGGTTAAAAGTCCTACCAGATCTGTAACAATGGCTTCAATCTGGCCATGTACTATCTGTACGTCTTTGGTGGGACCCTCCAGCGTGATCTTGTCTTCTCCCTCGGTGAACTCAATGTGCACCTGTTAATTAATACAAAGAATTAGCTTAATGGCCTCATTTTAATAGATTAGTTTACCTAAAATGTACTATTTTCTCTTATTACACTTTAATAAATCTGAGATATTGCATGGCCTTTAATGAAAAGTTAATTTCACCAATATCCTAACGTTTGTAAAGACTTTGTAAATGTGATCCATACAAATCATCAATTAAATACTAAATCATCATACACAGTTGAATAGACCTAATTTAGTTTCAGATCAAGCAAGTATGATTTAAGCTTTTCTTTAAAGTATTTGATGTGCTTTAAAATGTGCACATATAGCTTTGCGTCATTTAATATGTACTGCATTACTTTGTCTGAAACTGTTTGCATGTCACAACAACCTGCACTGCCTGACGCAATTACTGACCTTTATACGGTCATTTTGACACGCACTTCATTTATAACAAATGTTGTGACCAAAGTCACATCTACGCATGCAAGACAATGGAGAAACCAAGCACTCCAACATGATTAGTGGAAAGTTGACTCGCCTTGGGCATTTGCTGCGTGATCTTAGCCAGATTCTGTCCTTTTTTGCCAATAATGAAACGATGAAGCCAAGAGGGAGCAGAGACTGAGGACACAGTGTAGCTGTTGGCCTGTACAGAGAAAGTAAGGGTCAAAGGTTACATTGTCAAACTGAAAGTTTCTGCAGTAACGCCATCAATGCACTTCCTAAATTTAAAAAAAAAAAAAAAAAAAAAAAAAAGCAGCACAAAAGAGAGCTTGAAAGAAAAAGTGCTTGAGGGAAAGAATTCCAGTATTGAAACATGGAGGGGGAGGAAAACCGGCTTGTTTACCTTGGCATACACTTCAGTGAGTGCCTGGCCCAGCCGGGCTGGCTCCCCACGCAAGATTACTGTCTCTGAGCTGCTGTCGAGGGGTGGGATCTCGACCGAGACGCCGGTCCTGTCCAGGATCTCCTGCAGGGTGTTACCCTTAGGCCCAATCACATACTTATGCTGAGATTTCTTCACCTCCACTGCAATAGTGGTTGCATTCTTTTTCTGAAAAGGGCAAAGAGACACATTTTAAACATTCTCCACAGTCAACTTTGAGGTATATCAATGGATATTTAGTCCTGTGAATTTCAGAAGCATAATGTGCATTTGTAGAAGTCAATGAAAGTCAATTGATTATTCTGTCTTTTCTCACCTTCTCTTCATAAATCTTCTTGATTTTGACCATGGCAAGGGCCACCTGCTCTTTCTCCCCAGTGATGACAATCTCAGTTTTGTTCACACTGGGTGGAGGAACATTAATGCGGGCACCTGTCTCCTGCATCAACTCCCCCACCAGCTTGTTATAAGCTCCAGTGATGAAGGGGTGGAACACCTTATCAATGTTCATCCTCTCCACAGCACGTTTATCCTGCAATTAATTATTGAAACCATAATTTTTCAAGGCTGAATGTTGCAGAACTATGATTAGAACTACAAAAAGGAGAGATTAGAATAAATTGGAACAAATTTCAAGACCTGCTCAGCAGAGATGAGCAGGATCTCATGCTTGGCCTTCTCCAAGCCTTCCTTGGTTCCAGAGATCTTGATCTGGTTACTGGGGTCTTCGGGTCTAGGGATCTGGATCTTGGTGGCAGTCTTTAGCTCGAGCTCCTGCAGCTTCTCCCCACTCTTGCCAATGACAAAGCGATGATGTTCTTTGGGGATGGCCACAGTAGCTGAAGCCTATAATAGAGTAATTAATATTATTAACCATTACAAAGATGTTATAATTAGGGCTGTGCAAGATGACAATATATAGTATGGACAAAATAGTCTATTGTTTCATACTATGGTTACGCCTATCACGATAAGTAATTTTTGTTGTGCTATATATAGTCACAGAAATGGTTGCAATAAGCGATGGTCATTTTGAGATCATTTTATGCCACTGATCATATAACAGCATAATAATGCAAATAGCCATAAAATACTTAAGATTCTTAAGGTTATTTAGATTCTATAATTTGATGTTAAAACGGTCCTATTATAAATGTTGACAGCGGTGAGGTTGAATTTAAAATGTCATTGTAAAATGGCTTTAACCTTGTGTGAATTTGTAAATATATATTGCAATGGCAAAAAATTGAGCTCATCTCCAAGTATTGCATGATAAGTTGATATATTGATTATTTTGACAGGCCTAATTATGGTCAATCATTTACTTTGTCACAAAATTGACCATTCAACTAATACTTCAGAATTTATTTGAACACATTATGGCGATGCAGACAGAAACATGAACAGCAGCATTGTAAGAAAGCTGCCATCTTGAAAGCACAATGTTTACATTTTGCCTGTTATTTAGCAATTTATTTATTTTATGATGGACCTGTAATCGTGAGTTTTTTTTTTTTACATTTCTTCATTTAATTAAAGTTCATTTAGTTAAAAAAAAGTGAGAGATATGAGCACACATGAATGAGTAAATTTCTGAGTATATACTTTAAAAAGGTAAAAAAAGAAAGTCCTTTACATGTGGTCAGTATATAAAAACTATTAATTGAATTCTCATTACATTACCTGAGTCTGCAGTCGCGACACAATCTCTTTGCGGGCTTTCATGACGGCGTCATGTTTCCCAGAGACCATTATGGAGAGGCCTTGATCCTTGGCCATGGAGAGTTCCAGGTGGGCTCCAGTCTTGTGCATGATGTCAAGACAAACTTTAGCCTGATCTCCTTCTCCAAATTGGTTCATGTCCTTGTACTTGCGCTCTTCCAGAGGCACATGGAAAACCTGTATTTGTCAAAGTGGAAAATGGTCAATCAGCAATGTGGAATCTAATGTAGGACAGTGACTATAATCAGCTTGATCATCAAACCTGGGTGATTATTGAGGACTTCAGAGGTTTAATCTTAGCCGTCCAGGCGTTTTCAGTCTCCTGCACCCCCTCTGGCAAAGGCTTCTCAGGCAGAGGAGGAAAGGCATCCTTGTAGGTGGGGAGGCTGTCATCATCTTCCACACTGCTAGGGTCTCCTCCTGCAGCAGCTAATGGAGAGATATTTATCATTGGTCATTTATTTTGCAAGATAATTGTCATTTACAAATCTAAACAATCAGAAGCACTACTCACCTTTGACCTGCTCTGGCAGAAGGCCGCTGCGATGCTCATTAAAGCTTTCTTGCGTAAGTACCGCGACTGAGCTCATGGTCGAAATCCCACGTTTACACGGAGTCCGAGTGTGCCACTAAGTGAGAAAAAGCACAGGTGACTACTACATAAAGGAACAGCATTAGGCATATCTGTAAAGTTACAACCATAATAAAAGAAAATACACCATGACAGTTAAGATACAAGGCTTATCAACATGGGTGAAGTGTAAACTTTCACGATAATAGATTAAAGTCAATGTAAGTAGTCAATGTCTATTTTCTAAGCCTATGTTACTAATCTTACTATGAGGTAAAAAACGTTCGAAAATAATAATTCAATGTTTAATGAAATCTTCTATTGAAATAATTTGCGTCTTCTCACTTGTGAACTATGCCAGATTTAACCTTTTACACAAAATCAACTAAAAATGACAAACATGTATTTTGGGTATCAATTTATGCTTTGAGGCATTTAAAATGTAAAGGTGGAAATAATTGAAACCAATACCATATTCACCTCTGTGTACAGGGCTGTTTGTGCATATAATGCGTAGTGTTTTTACAGTCACTTCAGCTATTGGCCTAGCATAAATATTACAGCAATTTTACTCATTTTTGCCGATCAAAATGTCTAGTGATTATTTTGACATTGGAGTCATCTGTTGAATTTTCAAAAATAAAAAAATTAAAAATCATTTCTTACGATCGGCTTCAATCCTGAAAACTATTATTTATATTTCATTGCACCAACAAAAATATACATGCACTATATTTCAGACAACTTGACAATTATTCTACTAAATATGTAGTTTGTTCAAGACAATATTCAGTGAATACTATCTGTAGGAGCACCATTAAAGGGCCGTTTAAGAACTGATCCATTTTGTGGAAGGTCAAAGTTGTCCGTCTGTTACCTTGGCCAAGGGCTAATTCTAAGCCATGGAGTTAGATGAACGAGCTTCTAAAGCTAAGAGGATTTCCCCACTAACCCTCATTTGCTGCACCCTTGTGCAGTATGTAGAGTAGCTAAAAGAATAATTTTCTACTTCATAAAAGTTCCACAAAGTAAACTAGCATTTAATTGAAAACACGCATGCCACACCTCAATTGAAAAATCTAGTTGGCAGACTGCTGGTTTACTCCCTACACAACTGCGAAGAAAGTATAAAGACACGAACATAAAAGCTGTGGCTACTGTTACAGCCATGCAGCCTTGAATTCTGAAAGACCACTTATTTGCTGTAGAAATTCCAATGTCAAAGACACGCACATGGCTCTTCAAAAGTAATATGCAGGATGGGAAAATAGTGTGCAGAACAGTGTAAATTGAAAGACTACATCTAGAGATGGACTAACCCTTGAGATAATTGGCTAATCATTTTGGTATTAAGTCATACAACATTCCTTCCAGTTCGCCCTGACAATCTGGCCCTTTAAACTGCCCCAAATCAAACTCCAAACCTCTCTGCACAGTAAAAAGGCTGTTTTAATGTGCTTTTCTGCACACCCCTCCCAGGGCCTCTTCCTCTACAGCCCTCCTAAAGACTCAGACCCAGAGGCTAAACAATCTAGACACATACATACAGCTTCTCAAAGCAGATCAAAAGCACTCCACAGGAGCTTGTTCACGACAACCCCAACAGCAAAAATCCTCCAGATGCTCAAATGACTAGTTTTATATAACACATTAAATCATATGATCACTCATAAGATGTGATGTGCACTTAATGACCAAGGCGAACATCTTGTGACCCATGGCTACAAACACAAGACAAACAATGATCTTGTGGTTCTAAGCAAACATTGGGCCTTGTCAGCAAATTAAACCAGTAGAAACAAAGGCGGTGGTCAATAATCTTACCAGCTAAATGGTCAGTTACCAGATAATCCGTCCTGTAAAGCTGCCCGTTCGTGTCAGCCTGCCAGCTTTTGCCTAAAAACAAAACAGTAAGCACACACACACAAAAAAGTCAGTCACTGATGATGCAAAACCACTTTAGTTTGACAGACTTGCGTGGCATCATTTGCTTGAATTTCCTATGACACTGATTTTTTATTTAAACGCATGCAAATGGGACTCATTAACTAAAGTTGGAAATAGGAACTAAAAGACTGATTGATCCAGCTCAGGCAGTTACATGGTTAGTGATCAAATATTAACCCACAAACATGCTTAAAGATATAACGTATAGAGTAGACAATAAATCTGTATGAAGGCTTAAAAACATGGAAAATTAATCAAAAACGCATGTCTTTAGGTGTTGAAATGGCCTTCTTGCGTTTTGCTAACGTGGCCATTCCGGTGCATGTCAGATTTAAATATGGCGGATTGTTAATGCTCTCAAAATAACACACATGGAACCCAGAACTGAGGCCAACATATCGCAGATAAAATGCATGTTTTGTGTTTAAGAATAAAATCAATGCTGGTACGTAAAATAATCTGTATACATGCGCGCTACGTCAACTCATGACACGCCATGCTAACGGCTAACGGGCTAGGAAAAACGGGTTTCTCGTATAACACGTAAACGCATAACCATTCGAATCTAAAAACATCTTAAACACGAGAAAGGTTGGTGAGGATACGGTTAATCGAATTAATAATGCGTGCGATAAAAACATACCTCAGTTTTCTGGGTTCGCGGAGATGAAAAACTTGTCCTGGCTAGACACCAACTCCAATAAACTTTGAGCTGCGCGTGCGCGATAGTGACACGTACACCAGCTAGCGAGAGCGCTAACACACTCTGGATTAGGTAAAACTTTACTCTTATTTATCCATTATAAACAAAACGTTCCGCGAATGACAACGACTAAATAGGGTACACTAAAAACACGTTATTTTCTGATGGCCAAATGTGAATGTTTATAAAAGATCAGCATTAGAGACTGTCCACACCAAGTCCACGTAGGCATTATACTAGTGCAAAGGGTGAAACAGTGTGAAGAAATTGACATGGAGTCGAGCCAGACCACATTTTTCCACGACAAATCATTCAGGTCGACGTGCGTGAATCACAAGTCGAGAATACGCAATAGAGCCTCGCGAATATATAATGCAGACTGATTTGCGAAATGAAGAGTGACTTACTTGTGTTTGTGTTCCCGTCTGCCCTGTGTGGTGCAGAAGCTCGTAGTGAAACTCCACTGGCGAAAGGGAGGAGCAGCAGCCTTTGAGTTATATAGCTCAAGCCTCCTCCAATCACATTCCCTCACGTCACATTCCCAGTACAGATCATGCATTGCTCTCTGGATCAGAAATGTAGTGGTTGGGATTTTGATTCATTGTTTCTGCATGTTACATCAGCAGTAGGTGGCGATAAGTGTGAGTGAATTTTGTGTATTATGAATCAGTCAGTGAATCATTCCTCAAAAAGATCGACTTTTTTGTTAAAACAACCCATACTGACCTTTAATTAAAAGAAATCAAATGTACAACGTATTACAACACACTATTATGTAACTGAAACGTAATACTGGGGTTTGGCTTTTCACTCAATTAACAATTTTTTAAAAATCTGTTCACCAAAAGATTCAGATTCTGCATCTTACATCATCAGCTGTAGATGGCGATAAAAGAGCATATTTTGTGTATTATGAATCAGCCAGTGGTTAAGGGTCAGTTCACCCAAAAATGAAATTAGCCAATGATTTAGTCACCCTCAAGGCATCCCTGTGTATATGACATTTCATTTCCACCAAGGCAATTTGAGTGCTCATTTGGAGCCAGAGCCTATAGAGCTCGGGAATCTACATTACGGCGAGTTGCAGTCGGCCATATTTGTGGACAAACGCAGGAGCGCACAATGTAAACCAATGAAAATCACAACAGGAAAAATGACACGTTACGACACATTCCCATTCTTTATAGTGGTTCTTAAGTAGCAAAATATTGCTGGGCTAAATTAGTAAGAAGCGTTTGCATCAGGGGTTGAGGGTGAAGTTACCGCGACCAATGATACTAACAGAAACTGTTTTGAGTGGCATATTTGCTGAAAATGTTATCACATCTAATCTCTGTCTACGTGAACATGTCATATAAATTACGACGTGTTGCATGACCATGCTATTATAACTTGTAATTTTCATCTTTGCTGCATGAATACATCGGTTACACTGTGTTTGGTTGCTAGTGTAGTTTTGCAAAGTTATTAATATTAATAGCAATGCATAATTGATGCTGCATATTTAGCACTTCCGCATTAGTGTTGCTGGGAAAGAGACATATGAAGTGATGTCATACCTGGCTCTACAGTGGCTCTCTAAACAAACAGTTAAAAGGCTCACCAAACAAACCAGATCTGAACTGGCAATTGCACTGGCTCGAAACTACCTGGTTTGTGCTGCTGGAAAAGGAGTATTTAAGGAATTTAGGGACATTTTAAGGACATTACAAATGTCATTTTGTCATCTTTCAAGCTCTACACTGGCAATGGAAAGGTGTTTCTCTTCAATAGGGGGTGAATATAAAGGTCTTCTGAAGCAAATTGATGCATTTTGGTAAGAAAAAATATCCATATTTAAAACTTTATTAACAGTTTCTGTGTATCTTCCACTAATGTGCTTTTCCACTAGAATATGTATGGACATATTCATTCATTAATTTTTTTTTCGGCTTAGTCCCTTTATTAATCTGGGGTCGCGACAGCGGAATGAACCGCCAACTTATCCAGCATATGTTTTACGCAGCGAATGCCCTTCCAGCTGCAACCCATCACTGGGAAACATCCACACTCACTCATTCACACACATACACTACGGACAATTTAGCCTACCCAATTCACCTGTACCGCATGTCTTTGGACTTGTGGGGGAAACCGGAGCACCCGGAGGAAACCCACGCAAACACGGGGAGAACATGCAAACTCCACACAGAAATGTCAACTGACCCAGCCGAAGCTCGAACCTTCTTGATGTGAGGCGATCATGCTACTCACTGCGCCACCATGCAGCCTTTGTATGGACATATGTGTAGCACATTTTATTCATTTCATGGAGCTATGCGAGGCACTTTTTGTTATGGATGGACAGATTGTTGGGCTTGTGTTGGACATTCGCTCATTGTCATTGTAGACCTTGAAAGAGCCAGGACATGTTTTTCTAACTCTGGTTGGATTTGACCGAATATATACACCTAGTATGCCTTGATGTTGAGTAAATCATGGGATAATTTTCATGTTAGGTGAACTAACCATTTACTAACAAACATCAACCATGAGCAAAACAACATATATTCTAAAATGCTTTATTTACTAAGAACCTAAAATGTATTTTAGAGCCATTTTATTGCATTTACTGCAGGTTCCATCATGAGTAGTAAATGGTGATAAATATGTTTTGTGTATTATGAATCAGTCAATGATCATCATTCGTTAATAAACACAGACCAAAGTACTCATAGACAGAATAACTCATATTAACTTTTAATAAAAACATATTACAAATATACTAAGTAACGTTATGAAACAAAATATCCTGGGATTTTGACTTTTGAATAATTTTTAAATGGAATAGAATCTTTGAATGTTAAGGATGAGTCTTTCACCAAAAGATAACTAGAATGTATTAGTGCGATTCTGAGTGAATTTAATAATTTAAATGTTTTTACTAAAATGTTGATTAAGATGAACCTTTCTTGGTCTTGCAGGTTACATCATTACTAAAAACTTATAAGGCTGGAAAAAATGTGTCATTAAATTGAAGTGAATGATAAGAATGATTCATTCACTTTAAAGAGTTCTAAAAGATTCTCGCTACCAGAGTTTTAAATCAGCCAGGGTCAAGGCCAGACATTTAAAAGTGAGTGGACCTTCATGAAAAAGAAAGGATATCAATGCCTCCTAAACTGCAATACTTTAATTTTACAAAAAAAATTAAGACCAATACATTTTTGATGGCATTATCAGTTTCTTTTTTATCAGACTGAAAAGAGAAAGTCAAAAATATAATCTGAAACCTATGGCTAAATAAAAAAAATACAATGTGACTTAAAATATAAGTTTGGTATGCAGTCGAACATGACAGATAGTTTTATATCACATACAGGGGTGGAACGAGTACTGAAAAATCATACAAGTATAAAAGTACCATTACTTGCCAAAAAATGTAGTGCAAGTAGATTAAAAGTACATTTTCTAAATGCTAATCAAAGTAAAAAGTTGCTCTTGTAAAAGTACTCAAGAGTAGTGATTATAGTGAGATCTATGCTGTGAAAATGATTCCACCAAATACCCTGCCAATTAAAGATATAGCTTACATTAGTGCCATTTTCTTTTAAGGGTGTTTCTAAAAGTTATTTGCAATTCAAGGACTATACATTTAAAATGTGAGATTAATTTAATGTGAGAACACATTCATTTAATATATTCCCCTATAATGAGCTGACAGAAAGTAGGTTGAGGCATTTATTGTGGAGTGAAATTTGTGTAACCTAAAAGTGCCAAAATCTACCTGTGATGATATATAAGATTACAGTGCTCAGCACACATAAGTACACCCCTCACGAATCTATCTTTTGAGTTCATATTTTTAATAGGAAGCTATACAATATTATATTTGTGCATATACATTAGATTAGTCAGTACCGAAGCCAAATCTGGAGCTTATCTAACAAAATAACTTTCGATAACGGTCCAACAACTAGTACACCCAAGTTTATGTTATAAAAAAATTGTAAATATAAATTTTAAAAAGAGGAAAAATCAAGAGAAGCAAAAAAAAGGAAAAACTATAAATTTTTTAATTTGTAGGCCGGGGCCCCACGGTGGCGCAGTGAGTGGCACAATCGCCTCACAGCAAGAAGGTCACTGGTTCGAGCCTCGGCTAGGTCAGTTGGCATTTCTGTGTGGAGTTTGCATGTTCTCCCCGTGTTGGCGTGGGTGCTCCAGTTTCCCCCACAAGTCCAAAAACATGCGCTATATGTGAATTGGGTAGGCTAAATTGTCCGTAGTGTATGTGTGTAAATTAGTGTGTGTGGATGTTTCCCAGTGATGGGTTGCAGCTGGAAGGGCATCCGCTGCGTAAAACATATGCTGGATAAGTTGGCGGTTCATTTCGCTGTGGCGACCCCAAAATAATAAAGGGACTAAGCCGAAAAGAAAATGAATGAATGAATTTGTAGGCCGGGTTTTTTTTTTTGCAATATTTTGCTTGAATTTAATTGTATTATCTTTCAATTTCTAAATATGTTTGGTGACTAAAATATTATTTTAATAAATATATGTTTAATAAATCTGTTTTGTTTAAATGCAAAATATATTGCCTATATTCACTGAGAAATGGATAAAAATATTCATTTTCAAAATGGGGTGTACTCAATTATGCTCAGCACTGTATGTGCTCTTTATCTCCTTCATCAATGACATGCAGTTTGTATCCGTGTTTTGAGGTTGGTCTGTCGGATGCGCTTTCTCCATTTCTCTATTTGATTGGACAGGAATCACAGGACTGATTATTCTACATAGCCAATCACCGTAGACAAGGAAAAAATAATAGAAAGTAGTGACTGCAGGTTGAAGAAAAAATAGTGCTATACTGATACAGAACTAATGATGTACTAAAGTAATAGTACACATTACACTACTGGTCACATATTGATACCATGTACCCACTGAGGATGATGACCTTGATAATGTTTTCCAATGTCATTTTAAAATAATAAGAAATACATCCAATAAAAACTGAATCTCAGGTGGGTATAGTAAGATGTTGAATAATCATGACCAATCGTGGACTGTTTGGATTGGGTTGATCATTATTGCGTTTACCTTTTACCATTAAATAGAAGGGCACAAATGTAAGATCAGCACTCATCCACCAAATTTGTTTTCTTTCCCATTAAAAAAAACAATTTGTGTCTCATTGATCGTCAGTCTGAATTTATCAGTGCCACCATGGCCTGTATGTAGCTTCACCACTGAGTATATCAGTGTAGCCAATGCATACACGTGATGAAAAAGACAGCAGTATGTCTTTGTTGCTAATTACGTCAACTTGTATATACGAGAATGAGATCTTCACATAATGAAATCATGATATCACACACAGAAGCAATCAAGCAGAATTTCAGTTTGTGTTGGTTGTTGTGTGGTTTTTATTTTATTTTTTTAATCTTGTGCTCCACTGTGATGGACTATTGCAATCTAAACATAATCCTTTTCAAAACCTTAATCTATGAGTTCAATAGATCAGCTATTATCAGTGGCTCACTAATTAGTTTTGATAGGAAGTGAAGACAAGTTAAAGCTAAATGCTAACTATAGTAATGACTAACTTTTGTTTAGTTTTATTAACTTTTAAAACTTAGCTGAAAGTTACACTCTCCAAGTGCAATTCCTATTCTGGCTTTTGTTTTTCTTAAAATAGTTAAACTTTTTATTACTAGCCCTTCTCTTTGCCACATGATAAATAGCTTATATCCCTCATTTGTAAGCCACTTTTGGATAAATCTGCTAAATTAATAAATGTAAATGTAAAAATGTGTTTTTGTCTTTGTTTCTGCAGCCATTTCATTCATTCGTTCTTTTTTTTTTCGGCTTAGTCCCTTTATTAATCTGGGGTCGCCACAGCGGAATGAACTGCCAACTTATCCAGCATATGTTTTACGCATCGGATGCCCTTCCAGCTGCAACCCATCACTGGGAAACACTCATACACTCTCATTCACACGCATACACTACAGACAATTTAAACCAGAGCACCCGGAGGAAACCCACGCGAACGCAGGGGAGAACATGCAAACTCCATACAGAAATGCCAACTGACCCAGCCGGGGCTCAAACCAGTGACCTTCTTGCTGTGAGGCGATTGTGCTACTCACTGCACCACCGTGCTGCCCCCTTCTGCGGTCATTTATTTATTTAATTTGTTGTTGTTGTTATTATTATTATTATTACTATATTACTATTATTATTATTATTATTATTATTTTGCATGAAATTCTCTTGATAAAACAATACATAGCCCTATCTTTCAAAATTGCAATAAACTATTAAAGGTATTTTTGATTTATATTTTATTTTTGACTTACTGTGAACATAATAAATTATGTATATATACATAATTAATATTACATAATACTACATATTATATATGTTTTATACATAAAATAAAACATATATAGTAAAGATGTGAGTAGATTGATGACTTATAGCAAGAGTGGCCATACATTCTGTCCATAAACAATTGGGTTTTAAGGCAGTTCATCACTTGGCAAGAACATTTTAGTAATTTCAACAAATGGAAAGGAGAAAACAAAAATATACCCAAGTGGTAAGTCACATTTTTAAAAGCATTATAGCAAGAAAACTGATGTGATTTTTTATGTCTGCTAGGTTCACACATTTAACTTTGTTCATTATTACTGAGAGCATAGCTCTGATGAAAAATAAATCTGATTAAAAAGTACTGGAAGTTCACTCAGTCTTTTAAAATTTACATAATGAACCCCAAATATATTGTTATATACGAAGATGGGCAAAAATACATTGAAATGTATTTTAAAATAAAATACCAAATGCTTCAATTTTACGTGTATCAAAATAAACTACAAAATACAGCAGCTACAACAAGTATCAAAATAAAATATTGTATTTTGTATTTTGAAAATATACAAAATACTTTTACAAGGGCGCATGAAATTTCTTTACAAACCTTTCATCAATAGGCATATTCAGTCAATCTCTTTGTCACTAAACTGACTTAGTGAAGCAAACAGTGTTTGACAGCAACAATGTTTCTCTGAGTAAGTTTAAGTCAGTTTCTCCGCCACCTCATTCACCTCTACTGCTGTACATGAGGAGGTATTCATAAACCGTTGTTTCTCTTTCATTTTAGTATAAACTTTCTACAAATTTTCTTTAGAAAGTCCTGTCTTAAAGATGATCTCTTTAATCACTGTAAAACACCATCGCTTAACATTTTTATATTTTAAAAGGGGGATATATGAAGAGGGGCCTCACGGTGGCGCAGTGGATAGCACGTTCGCCTCACAGCAAGAAGGTCGCTGGTTCGAGCCCCGGCTGGATCAGTTGGCGTTTCTGTGTGGAGTTTGCATGTTCTCCCCGTGTTGGCGTGGGAGAACGTGGGACAAGTCCAAAGACATGCAGTATAGGTGAATTGGGTAAGCTAAATTGTCCGTAGTGTGTGAGTGTGAATGGGTGTGTATGGATGTTTCCCAGAGATGGGTTGCAGCTGGAAGGGCATCCGCTGCGTAAAACATATGCTGGATAAGTTGGCGGTTCATTCCGCTGTGGCGACCCCAGATTAATAAAGGGACTAAGCCGAAATGAAAACGAATGAATGAATATATGAAGAGGTTATTTAAATTTTTTGCTCATATCATTTTTTAAATACATTTATTTTTTGCAATTGAAATCTTCAATACTTACTATGAAAACATGATTTCTGAAAACTACTAAAATCTCCAGTTTTAGTCATTTCCATAAATCATGTTTTTTTCAATGCACAACATAAAACATGATATCTGTTTTTGCAAATAAACTTCATATACATCCTGCTGCTGCTGTATTTTCTTGGCATCTACATCAGCAATTCATCAAAAACTACTATTATATGTGCAGTATACTCACTCTTACAAGTTTTTGTCAGTTCGTCTTTGACTGGAGGAGTCTCAGTTTACCCCCTTAGTGAGCATCAGTACACCATCTTTAGCTGTTTTATTATTCTAAAGTTCGTCTGAGTTTCTGCCTGCAGCACTCTGAGACTGAGAATGATTATGTTCTTAAGGACTGATATTTTATTCCATCTAATTTCTTAAGCAAAGATGCTGATGCCGAATTGTACACTATACTGCCATTACATATTACTGGCATTGTGCAGTATACTATTTTCAATGATTGACTTTTGTTGCCATTTGTCTGTTATTTACTTTATGTGTGTTGTATAATTTCCATCCATTGTCCAAGCATTGACCACCTTCTTAATCTGTTTTCTGTTCTGATCTCAAGCCTAGGCAAATAACAGAAAAAGCACCAATCAGAGGCTGCATTTTTATGATGTCATCATGTAGACTTCTTACAAAGTATTTTACAGTATTTTAAAAATACAAAAATACAAGACACTAAAGTATTTTGATACACAATATTAACCCTTTTCATAAACCCTATCAAATACAAATTACAAAATACTATTTAGTATTTAAAACCCATCACTGGGAAACCATCCCTGATTATATAAGATCAATATAAAGATCAGCTTGCAGTAGTGCAATACTACATCCACAAGATGGGGACAAATCTGTCATTGAACAAATAATACTGACTTTTTGGCCACAAATAGGCTATGAAAACCTCTTTTCTTTACTACCCTGTAAAAAAAGTGTAGTTTAAAATTAATCTTTAAGTTATTTTTAACTCACATCTCATTAAACTGACAGCTTGACCTAAAGGAACACTCCATTGAAAATAGGCTCATTTTACAAATTGCCTAGAGATAAACACAGGTTTTACCAATTTTTAAACATTCAGTCAATCTTCAGATCTGGCACAAGAACCTTTAGCTTAGATTAGCATAAATCATGAGCATTAGACCATTATCAACTCGGTCAAAAATTACTTTGATAATTTTCCTATTTAAAGGGGTCCCATTTTGCTCATTTTAAAGGGTTGATTCTGTTTATTGGGTGTACAAGAACATTCCTTCATGCTTGATGGTTTGAAAAATGCATTATTGTTTATATTACTACAATACCTTTCTTCCCAGACTGGCACAAATGGCTCTGCTTGTTCTGGGTTTGATTAATCCCCGCCTTCCAAAAATGTAGCCAAAATAAAAAGCCAACTACTGCCGGCTGAATGTGAGCCAGAGAAAGGGAAGGGAGTTATGTAAAGATGACGAGCATGTGTTGTATTGTTGGGGGGGACGCATCCATTTCTGGGACATTATATCTCATTTGCGGTTATCAAGGAACCACTATGAATATGCGGGAGACTCCTGGAGGTTCCAGGAGATTTGGAATGTCTACTTTATACACTCAGTGGACCATTTTTCTCCAGGAGAGATGAGATGTGTGTTATTAGCGTTTATAATGATATTACATTTGTTTTAGGTAGCACAAATTAGGCTAAACATATGTTCATTCATTAATTTTCCTTTGGCTTAGTTCCTTATTTATCAGGGGTCACCACAGTGGAATGAACCACCACATATTCCAGCATATGTTTTATGTAGCGGATGCTCTTCCAGCAGCAACCCAGTACTGGGAAAAACACCCTTACACTTTTGCATTCACACACATACACTACAGCCAATTTAGATTATTCAATTAGCTTATACCGCATGTCTTTGGACTGTGGGGGAAACTGGAGCATCTGGAGGAAACCCACACGAACTCCACACAGAAATGCCAACTGGCCCAGCTGGGACTCGAATTAGCGACCTTCTTGCTGTGGGGCGACAGTGCTAACTACTGAGATACCATGCCGCCCAACATATGTTTAAGCACAACAATAAAAATACTCGCAGACGTGTATAGAGATAGCAATGATAATCATTTTACACATAATATGATGATGTGCGTTATTCACATTAGGGTTGGGTCAAGAGACGATGGCCGATAGACATCATGATGCTGAGCCGGCATCGCAATCCTCCGCCCGCCCCTGTTGCAGCAGCAACCTGCTTGTGAAAAATACACACTTAGGCCCTGTTTACACTAATACGTCTTAGTTTTAAAATAGCATTTTAGAACGAAAACGATCCACGTCCACACTGGCGTTTCATCTAGCATTTCTGAGAAGCCCTCCTACTGCTGAAAAACGGACATCATGTAACCACACACACACACACACACACACACTGTCATGCGCTCTAGCATATGCGCACCTCTGAGCTCCAGGCAGGCAGGATCTATCAGGTAACGTGTCAGAGCGTCAGTACACGCCTTCAATCTTTCGCTTTCACGCTTGTACTTCAACCTTAGATACTGTTGGTTGGTTCCTGTTGGTTGTGCACCTTTTTTTACCAATAAAGTTTGTTGACACCATTACAACGACACAGATCACTCTGCCTATTCATGCCAGAGTCCCGCGGAAAGTGATTGACAGGTGATAATTTGTGTGTGACTTATCTTTATTTATTTATGATTTGATTATTGGTAAAACAAAGACCATGCAGGTAGTTGAAACGGTAGGCTACAAATTATTCATTCGTTATGAATAAATTAATCATAAATAATTCATTCACTGCCGCCTACAACGACCATGCCATTGTCTATTGCGATGTTTCACAGTAGACATCGTACGATGCCAAATTGGTCGACATCGCTTAACCCTAATTCACAACAGACACACTCTATTTAGGAAGCTAGAAAGTTTACTTCATTCCTCTCCCAGTTAAACAGACATTTACTTTCATGTTTTGTGAATAGTTGAGTGTGTATGTGTTTGTAAGCAGCTCTAATCTCCACTTCAGTGCAGTCAGCCCTCATAGATCAACTAATATGATCATTATTAAGGTGTTTAAATAACAAAATACGTGTTTGTAACAAAGTGAAAGTTAGATAGCCACTTGGACATTAGAAAGAAGGTGGAGAACCGACTAACTTTTAAATAATTTTTAATGAGAAAATAAAACAAACAGAAATCAAAAGTTTAACATAACATGTCCAGGCCTGGACCTCTCTCGTCTTCCACTGGTGTCTCTCCTCCTTTTATAATCCAGAGCTCCTCAGTGAGACACGAGGCAGCTGCGCTACACAGGTGCTTCACATTATCACTCAAGCACTGACCTCATCCCATTCCCACTGCTCTCAGCCCTGCCCACTTGCTACACACCCCCTCACAAGCAGGGAACACCCCAAGACGGTGCATACGCCCGTGAGACCTGGGGAAAACGGGGCTAGAGAAAAGGAAATGGAAGAATGAGGAGAGACAGAGAGAGGGGAGAGAGGAAAAAAAAATGTAGGGTTCGGTTCTCCAAACACATTGTCACTCGGTCCTCAACCAGCTGAGAGATCTGATAACGATGTGCTCAGAGCCCTAAAGCTAAATCTATCCACCTGTCCATCCTCTGGTGTCCGGCGACGGCTCCTCCAGCTGAGGGAATGCTCTTGTCTCCTACTTCGCTCTCACTTTGGTAGACAGTAGCAAAAACAAGGAAAAAGGCAATTAAGCATAAAACTCTGGAAAGAGTAGACTTTAGAAAAGCAGGTTACGACTCATGATAACCAAGGGCTAGCAAGAAACAGGGGGAACTAGTCAACTTAAATACACACAACATAACAGGATACGTGAAAATTATCACATAATTATTGAACTCAAAGAACCCAAAGAACTTTCTTTTATCATCCTGCCATTACAAAAGATATCATCACTGACTTTATCCATCTGTACAATATCTGAAATAACCCTGCTTGTTTGATATTAACACCTGTCTGAGTTCTGTCTGATTGTAACAGAAGACCAGACTAACACATATCAAACAGACGCATATCCATTCCAGGAGCTGGTGGATTCCTTCCGGCGTGTGCTCATGCTACTGCCAACAACACCACCAGCACCAGTATCCACTTCCGCATCTGTCACTCCTTCTCCTCAACCCATCCACTCTGCCAGTCCCATTACTACTTTGGTTCAGCAGAGGATTGTAACCGAATCCTCCTGCAATGTTCGCTAGCCATAGAGATGTAGCCTCACTGATTTGCTTACATTATAACTCTGTTGACAGGTTGAGCGCTAAAATGGGCGGAATCTTTATTGACCAAAAAGGGAACCATTACCCAATCTCTAAGGGTTTTCACCAAACACTTCCGGGAAGTTTTCGGATGACCAGCAGAAGGTATGTGGGTACATATGTGGGTGAGAGATTATATATTTTACAAAAAGGAAAAGATTCTGTTCAAGATTATTCTCTTTGTATCTGTACACTAGCAGGAATGAACACTTCCCGTTAACCACCTACTGACAAGGCCTGGAACCCCAACTTTGTCAGCATCTCTCCTCATATGATGACACCTGACTCAAACAGTTCATCCAGCTCTCCATTCGGGTAAAGAGCAGAGTTCACGGCTCATGGAATATCCTGAGTGTCATCCTAATTGTCTCTGCCAACCGGAGTATCCCAGCCCTCCAGAACCCCAACGAGAGTCCATGCAGTTAGACAAACTGAGAGAAAGATCCAGGAGATAAGCTGATATCTCCAATCCCTATCTCCTGATGGAGTTCCACTCCACGCATCCCCAGTGCCCACACAGCCGAGGCAGGCCCTCACAACGTCGGATTTTATGCACCTCAGGAGCGGTCCATAGAGAGGAGGAGTTTATACACAGCTTCATACATAACTGATCATCATTCCCTAATCAGCTCCTCCTTGGATATATGAACCCCATTCCCACTCACTCATTGTCTGGTCTCCAATACAGATAGAACACATCTCTATTTCTAGAGACACTTACCCAATTTATGCTTCAGCGTTCTGGATCTCCTTCTTCTGCTCCTTGTGTGTTGTGTTGCCTAATCTCCCCATTCTATTCCCTGTCATTTCCCTGTCATTATCATCTCTCTCCGCTACCCTGGTAACCCAAAAACCTTCTATTATCATCCTGTCATTACCAAACACATCATCACTGATTTTATCTATCCATGCAATATCTACAAAAAACCGATCTGTTTGATACTAATACCTGTCTGAGTCCTGTCTGATTGTAACAGTTACCCTGTTTTCTATAAACCAAAATGGAAATCGAGGGTGTATAATGTCATCAGCATTGTGCCACAGGACAAGATTCACATCACTAGTTAAAATAGCTTATTTCTCTGGATTTGAACATTGTTAGAAACATTTATTAGCAAAATATGCTTTTACTGGTTTATGGATGTTTTATTGAAAAAAATATTGTATAATGTGTATTTATGCAAAAAATTTAGAGCTAAATAATACAAGAATAATTTAAAAAACAGTGACAAAGAGCAGCCCTGTCAGAGTCCAATAAGCACCACGAACAAGTCTGACTTATTGCCAGCAATGCGAACCAAACTCTTGCTCCCTTCATACAGAGGACAGCACCTAACAGAGCGCCTCCGACCCTATACTCCCAGAGCACCCCCCACAGAATGCCACAAGGAAAGCCTTCACCAAGTCCACAAAACACATGTGGACTGGTTGGGCATACTCCTATAGAACATCATAGTGAAGGTATAGAGCTGGTCCAGTGTTCCACAGCCTAGACAAAATCAGCATTGGTTCTCTTGGATCCGAGATTCAACCATCGACCGGATCCTCCTCTCCAGTACCCTGACATAGAGTTTTCTGGGAGGATAAGGAGTGTAATCCATTGAGAGAATCTCTCTGACATGTGGTTTAGCCACACATTCCCAGAGGACACTCACAATACATTTGGGCCTGTGAGGTCTGTCAGTCTCCTCCTCTGCCAGCAGATACAACTCACCACCAGGTGGTGATCATTTGACAGCTCTGCCCCTCTCTTTACCTGAGTGTTCAAAACTTATGGTGAGAGATAATATGAAACAACCACAAACTCGATCATAGACCTCTGGCCTACGGGGGTCCTGTTGCCATGTGCACTGATGGGCACTCTTATGCTAGAACATAGTGTTTGTTATGGACAAACTGTGACTAGCACAGACAACAGAACCCTGCTTGGTCATTCCTCCCAATCACACCTCACCAGGTATCACTGCCGTTACCCACATGGATGTTGAAGTCTGAGTTAGGGAACTATAAGCAAGTCTACACCAGCCTGATGCCTCTTACCATGGTCAGCTCCACAGTAGATAAATGTCCAGCCCTTCTTAAGAAGTTGAGTTTCAGAGCCTAAACTGTGCATGGAGGTGAGACCGACTATCTCTAATCGGTACCGCTCAACCTCATGCACAAGCTCAGGCTCCTTCCCTCCCAGTGAGGTGACATTCCATGCCCCAAGAGCCAGTTTCTGTGTCTTACGATCAGGTCGTAGTGATCCTGACCTTCGACCACCGCCACAATGTACCAGGCCCTTATGGCTCCTCCTGCAGGTGCAGGTATAAAAACCCAGCCACCAGACCTGGCTCTAGGGTGTGTCACAGTCCATAAGGGGTATTTGAACTGCCCTTAGTCTGACATGTCACCAAGGACCATTTTTACCTGAGACCTGAGAAACCCATTTAGCCCCTGACAACATAGCTCCTTGGATCACTCAGGCACTCAAACCCCTCAGTTCATGAAGAGAAAATGAACTAAAATGATGCAAATAGTAAATAGTGTTTTCACTGATATATTTGTACTAGTATATATTTAACTGAATAGTCTTCCACTTAGGTTGCTATACTGCTCTGGTAGTTTGAATATAGTTTTAGTTTACACCCTTACTAAAGATTACTGCATTTTTCAAAAGGAATAATACAGTTTTTTTTTCTTGGAGTCTTTTTTTTGCACATGAAAAAAGTGTAGTCACAGTAAGATGGCAGTTGAATATAACTTATAACATAACTGATATTGAAATAAAACTGCAATATTACAGTAACTGCAGTACAACTAATATTACTATAATACAACTGCAGTACAACAATATTACTACAACTGCAGTACATCTACAAGATTGCCATAATACAATTGCAATACAATTGTAACACAACTACATAATTACATCTATATAACTAAATTACTAATATAATACAACTGCAGTAACTACAATATCATTAAATACAACTGCAGTATAACAGTGTTACAGTAATACAACTTAAATACAATGCAAACAGCCTAACTGCAGCATAATGTACTACAAGTGCAGTAAACAATCATTTTAATATATTACTAAACTGCAGTTGTACTGTGTATATTCTTGCTTATATTGCCAATCTTACAGTTTTACTTGTTCTAATTCAGTTTATACAGTATTTATTTTTCGTATATCAAAATCAGACTATTTGACTGTAATAATCTAAGTTACAGTAAGCACGTCAATCTTAACGGATGTGAAGACTTGCATGTCAGGACCAATCCTCTTCCCTCCTCCCCAGCCCCTTGCTCTCTTTTAAAGCTGAGGCTGTATTCAACTATTACTAGTTAAAGTTGTGCAAGATGGAATCACTTGGCATATCTACACTTAGAAGGCGTTAGTGTGGACTGAGGACCTTACATTGTACTTTGAAAGTTTCAAAAATCCCAGAATTACAAGCAGGGAATACAAAACTCGGGTGAGTGGAAGTTTGGTTTACTTGCTCTATTATGTGCATTTTAGAAAAAGTGGCTTAAATTGTACTATTTCAGTTTGTTTTATTATGTAAAAGCAAAGTTAAAAGCACCATATGCTTGTTAATATCCTTTAATATACTGTGTCAAAAATATATAACTTTATACATATTTGTTTAGTACTGAAGTACTGAAAATGCATATAACACAAACAGATTAGTGCTTGTTTTCACTGTGTCTGAATTGCATTGCCATACATTGAAACATTTTTATCTGCAAAAATGTAAATGGGAAGTATATAAGTTTCATTCATTCATTCATTTTCTTTTCGGCTTAGTCCCTTTATTAATCTGGGGTCGCCACAGCGGAATGAACCGCCAACTTATCCAGCATATGTTTTACACAGCGGATGCCCTTCCAGCTGCAACCCATCACTGGGAAACACCCATACACACCTATTCACACTCATACACAACAGACAATTTTGCTTATCCAATTCACCTATAGCGCATGTCTTTGGACTGTGGGGGAAACCGGAGCACCCGGAGGAACATGCAAACTCCATACAGAAATGCTAACTGATCCAGCCGAGGCTCGAACCAGCGACCTTCTTGCTGTGAGGCAAGAGCGCTCCACCGTGCTGCCAAGTATATAAGTTGTTTGTACAAATTAATATAAAATTATTTTCCATATGGCATGAATGCTTTACTGAGATAATTGATTGTTCGGAGTTTTTTTATGGTAATTTCTTCCTTTAAAATAAAATAATAATAAAAATGTTGTTATTTAGAGATATTTTTCCCATTAATATACAGTTGATAAGAATAATGCATATTTTCATTTGTGATGGAAAATCTGGGTTATTTAACCAAATATTTATTTGTATGTTTTGTATTAACTCTTTTGAAGTTGTTATAGTGACTTTTTTTTTTATTTGAGAAAATCTTATCAGTAGTGATCTTTTAATTATTTTCCTGGCTGTACTTAAAGTCACTAGACCATCAAATATAAACCATCAAAATAAACTGTTAGCTGATATTTAGTAGAGAGCTTATATTGCAATAAACTGACAGAATGTTTAAAGGGCACCAATCAAAATAAGGTGTTACCAAACAAGCACATGTATTTGTGTAGGATTATGTAGCATCTGGTGTTTCTTTCCCCATGTTGACATATTCAAGATGCATCTCGCTTATCTTCCATCTGTTGTGTCTTGAAACAGTTGAAAAAGACTGGGATTGCCATGGACTTTTTGCAACACTGACTGCATTGTTTTTTCAGGATCATTTCATATTGAGGTAAAGTGGACTGCTCACTTTAATGTGTTTGTGCTAGTGTTGTCATCGAAACAAAACGAAATCAGACAGTGCTCATAAACCTGTTTCTTTTTAGGTCGTCTTTTTAACCTGCAGCGAATTTATAAAACCTGTTTACCCTAATAGAAAAAAAGGGAAAAATGGAATTTTGTAGATTCAGGTGGTGGTTGAACTTAAAGGGATAGTTCACACTAAATTTAAATTCACTCTACTATTGTTATCATCTTTTTAAAAACAACTGAAATATATTTATTTATTATTTTCAAACATTAAATATATATTAATAGGCGCCACGGTGGCTCAGTGGGTAGCACTGTCGCCTCACAGCAAGAAGGTCGCTGCTTCGAGCCCCGGCTGGGTCAGTTGGCATTTCTGTGTGGAGTTTGCATGTTCTCCCCA
>CAIGQW010054109.1:20246822-20321948 GCA_903798125.1 Danio choprae | reverse complement strand
ATATATAATTATTAAACAGATTTTTCCTGTTTAATAATTAAAAAAAAATATTTTTTTCCCCAACATTTTAATATGGGTGCTCATTTTTGGACTGTGATCTTTATTTTTTGTTAAATTAGTTACACTGTTCCAGTTTTGGTATTGTGCCTGACTAATTTAATGTATATGCACAAATATATTGTTGTAAAGCATCCTATTAAAATATTCATTTAAAAGAGAGATCTGTGAGGGGTGTACTCATTTATGCTATTTTCTGTAAATGCACACTCAATACAATCAAGCACACTTCAGATTTTACCCACTGAACAATTGCAGGAAATGTTTTGTCAACCAAACTATCTTTCATTTCTATTTCCTATACAAAAACAGTATTTAAAATCATCTGCCAAAACACTGCCAATTAATAAGTAGTATTTCTGCTTCAATCTGCTCTTCTTTAGAAGCGTCTGAAGGCCATGCCAGGGCCAGATGGACACAGTGATTTGGATCCTTGCAAAAACCTTGCTGTGCCTAAATCCTTCTGTCCCCCTAAATGGAGATTTAAGGGTGAGAAATGGCACAGAGCTTCAGACTTTATTTTGAGGACAGATGCCCAGGAGAAGATCCACCACCGCTGGGCCAGTCAGCACTCCACACCAGCACAAAACATACACCAAACAGATGCCAATGAAGGTCTCATCAGTCCTACGAGGATAAAACCAATCCCGAAACCTCATCTGCTGAAGTCACATAATTATGCTGACCAGCCACAGTCTCTCAATGATAGCAACATGGATTATTTTGCATCTGCATCAGGTACAACACACAGAATCTTTGAACCTTGCACTAATGGCCACTGAGTGGTACGGTATGGTACGGTTCAGTTCGGTAAACTTGTATGGCCGTTTCCACTGTCAAAGGGTACCTAAAAGCAAACCGTACCATACCATTTTTTGGGTACCCTTTTGGCCCGTTTCCACTGAGGGGTACAGTACAGTATGGTACAGATCGGTACGGGTCATCTTTATCAGGCTTGTGTTTCCACTGCTAAAAGGGTACCAATGGTACTGTTTTGGTGGGCATGGTGTACGACTGAAAGTTTCAGTCAATGTCATTCTCGCTCGAGGAAATGTCTACAGTAAAGCTGTACAGGTCGTTCACATATCATATGAATAGCACCTCTCATAAAACAGATGCTTTATACACATAAATACTTGTGTATAAATGTTCGTTACTAACCTTTTTATGAACATGATTTGATTATAACTGAAGATCAATGACAGTGCGAAATAGCCTACTCTAACATCTGCGATTGTATAAAATAAATAAATAAATGCAACATAAATAAACACATACAAATCCTTACAGTCTCTGATATGATACCAATTACAGAAAAACTACACAGCATACATTTAGTCCTTACTTGGGTTCAAAAACAACACGCAACATATACAGTCAGTGCAAACCTCTCATCTGTATCTTTAATCTTCACCAGCACATGTAACCTCTGTTAGAAAGTAATTCTGTCATTCCGAGTTCATAATAGTCCAAAAGATGATGATAATAGTTAAACATGGCAGTTTGTTCATGTTTGCTGAAAAAATCATTTGCTCCTTTGTTTTTTCTGGCTTCTCCTTTGTTTTTTTGCACGTCAGTCTCGCATTTGTTCCTTTCTGACAGGATTACGTGCACGCTATTATCATCAGCTCAAGAAGTTTGTTATTTCAAATATAGAAGCAAGCGAGAAAGCGAAACCGCTCGTTTTAGACAGGCTCCTAAAAAACTACGGGGCACAGGGTAGAATCTGCTCTTCTTCTTGACTTTGTGGCTGTTCGTCAAGACGATGACAAGGTTTGTTTGAGCTCGGGTTGACCATGGCTCATTACGGTGTAATGTCACGGCTGTGTATTTAAAACATGGCGGTTCCTTTGTTTTCAGTCTGACTTGTTGCATGAGCGAGTGACGTATCTCTGTAAACCAATAGCGTTCAGCTGTGCGTTTAGCTCTGCCTTTCGGTACCCTTTTGCCATGCTAGGTACCCTTTGCAAAGGGTACCCAAAAAGTGGTATGGTACGGTTCGCTTTTAGGTACCTTTTGACAGTGGAAATGGCCATAAAAGCGTACCGAACCGAACCATACCGTACCGTACCACTCAGTGGAAATGGGCCATTTGCAAAGGGTACATAGCACAGCAAAAGAGTACCAAAAGGTGGAGTTAGACGCGCAGCTGAACGCTATTGGTTTACACAGATATGTCACTCACAGAAGTAGGAGAATGAAAACAAAGGAACAGCCAGACACAGAACGTGAGTTATATTCTGAGTAGGCACAAAAACAGTGACGGAGACGATTGTCAACAGATATTTATATGGATAAAACCTTGTGGATACAAGCTAAACAACGGAAACATCAGATGAGTCAGGGATAACTGACCATAACCAGCTGACAGCCTAATCGATAACTCAACAAATATGAGGAAAAGCAGTGATTGGAAAAAAAGTGGTGGCTGGTCGGCACAACTATGCTGTGAATGAATCGGAATGGGGAGATTCATATATAACGGATAGTGAGGACAGTATGGAGGTAAATCAAAGTAGTGGAAGACACAAGGAAAAAAGAACAGATGAGTACACAGGAGGTAGACCTAAGAAAATAAGAGGTAATGTAGAAGGAGACGAGGAGAGAGAACAGGTAGTTAATGAATACAAAATCATACTGTGATTTGCAGAGGAGAGAGATGAGTCCGGTAAAGTTAACAACTGTATTAAAAATCAGGTTGGTGAAATTCACATAGCTAAGGTGTTGAAAGATGGTAACTTGCTGGTTATCTGTAAAAGTGAGGATCAGAGACAGAGGGCTGGTAGGATGAAGGAGATAGGAAAGAACAAAATAATGAGTACATCTTGTATCGGAAAAGATTTGAAGTGGTGTAAAGGGGTAATTTGGGGAGTGCCAGTCAGTGTAACTGTAGACGAAATTAAAGCAAATTTAAAAGGAGGAAATGTGAAGAATACATGGAGGATGCAGATCATTTGTGGGGGAGTAAAAATGGATAGTGAGTCCATAGGGATTAAATTTGAAAATGATATTCTTCCCAAAAAAGTTACACTAGGATACATGAGTTACAATGTGAGAGAATACATTCCCAAGCCAATGAGGTGTTTCAACTGTCAGAGATATGGACACACAGCAAAATTTGTAAAGACAAAAGAAGATGTGCAAGATGTGGTGAAGATCATGAATATGAACAGTGTGATCGGAAGGAACAGCCTCGATGCTGTAACTGTGGTGGTAACCATAGTGTGGCGTATGGGGGCTGTGAAGTCTTGAAAAGACAAAAAGATATACAACAGATGAGAGTACAGGGAAAGATGTTGTATGTAGAAGCCGTAAGGATGTCAGAAAGAACGAAAAGGTGAGGAAAAGAAGGTAGGAAGGCAGGAGAATTGCTACGCTGAGGAAATGAAGGAATGAAAAATGTTTTTAGATGAATTGTCCATTAAACCTAATGTAATTTGTATTTAAGAAACATGGCTGAAGAATAACTTGGGTTTTAAAATAGCTGGATATTTTTCTTTTATAAGAGACAGAAAAGAAGGAATGGGAGGAGGATGTGCTACTTTTATTCAAGAAGATATGGTATTCAGAGATGTGAGTATAGGAAGTGAGCAAGAATATGTCATTATAGAGATATGGATGAGTGGAGAAAAATTTGTAATTCTAAATTTTTATAATCCCTGTAAGAGACTAGTTTTACATAATTTATTGGAAATTGATGGGCTGAATAATGAAAGTGTATTGTTATGTAGGGAATTTAATGCACATAACACTTTATGGGGAGGGAACTAAACAGATGCAAATGGGGAAGTTATAGAAGAATTATTAGAAGAGAAACAAATAGTGTCACGGATCACAGAAGACAGAGTATATATCACACAGTGTTTATTGAAACACAGAGAGTCTTCGCACCGAGGTGCTAGCAATAGTTCAATACTGATCAACAGAGTTAATGGAATCACTTCCCTGAATAGAGCAAGCCGATGACAGGGGTTAGTCTCTGGGTAAGATGAGTCGCTGATAGTCTTGGCAGGAGGTCAGGATAAGAAGACGGAGAGAGATGTGATCGTGTGAAGATGATACCAGACACTGGGTGAACGGAGAGGGTGAGTCTTTATAGTGTGCTGGTGATAACTGAAGCAGGTGAAGGTGATGAGTGCACAGGTGTGTGTGATCAGTAAGCGGGTGACTGAGTGCGTTGTGTATTGGCTGGAGAGTGTGATTGGTGATCCGGGCTGATAGAACGTGCAGGGGGTGTGACAGTACCCCCCCCTCCACGGGTGACTCCTGGCACCCTGGACCGGCGGCGTGGACGACCACGGCCTCGAGGAGCTGGACGGTTGGGATGTTGTTGGTGGAATATTTCGAGGAGAGAGGGATCTAGAACGTCTTCCCTGGGTGTCCATGACCGCTCCTCGGGACCGAATCCTTCCCAATCGATTAGATATGGGATATGGCCGCCCCGCCGCCGGGAGTCGAGGATTTCTTTGACCTGGTAGATGTTCTCACCAATGACTTCGGGTTGTGCTGGAGGGGGAGGCAGCTCTGGGTCTGTGGAAGGAGGAGAGACAGGGTCAGTGAAGGTTTTGAGGAGTGACACATGGAAGGCAGAAGGAATACGGGAGTGAGGTGGCAGGTTAAGGCGGTAGGTGACAGGGTTTATCTGTGAGTGGATGGTGTATGGCCCTATGTAGCGGGGACTCAGCTTTCTACAGGGCAGTCGGAGACGGATGTTCTGAGTTGACAACCAAACCTTGTCCCCAGGTTGGTATATCGGATTGGGTAATCTACGGCGGTTGGCGGCGTCCGTGTTTCTCTGTACTGCCTGTTGGAGATGGACGTGGGCTGAGTCCCATACCCTCTCGCTCTCCTGGAACCAGTGATTTACCGCGGGCACTTCAGATGCTTCGCCGGTCCACGGAAACAGTGAAGGTTGGTAACCTAAGACACACTGAAAGGGAGTTAGTCCCGTAGAGGCTTGGCGAAGGGAATTCTGGGCATATTCTGCCCACGGCAAGTACTGGCTCCAGGTGTTCTGATGATGCGCACAGTAGGTCCGGAGGTAGCGTGAGATCTCTTGAATCTTCCGTTCGGTCTGCCTGTTCGTTTGTGGATGATAGCCGGATGACAGACTGATGGAGGAACCAAGTAAACGGAAGAAGGCCCGCCAGACCCTGGAAATGAACTGAGGCCCCCGGTCAGAGACGATATTCTCGGGGAGGCCATAGTTACGGAAGACGTGGTGAAATAGTGCCTCAGCGGTTTCCAAGGCGGTAGGTAGGGTCTTGAGTGGAATGAGCTTACACTGTTTGGAAAACCGGTCGACTACCACCAATATGGTAGTGTAACCCTGAGATGGAGGTAGGTCAGTGGCAAAGTCTATACCAATGTGGGTCCAGGGTCGGCGGGGAATTGGTAGTGGCTGGAGTTTACCCTCTGGAAGATGGTGATGAGTGGTGGTTACGGCACAGACCGAACACCCCCGTACATACTGGGCAACGTCCTTGGCCATACCAGGCCACCAGTATTTGCCACGTAGGAGCGAGAGGGTTCGCCTGCTGCCCGGATGTCCTGAACCGAGGGAGGTGTGCGTACTTTCGAGGAGGGTGAGACGGTGACTGGATGGAACGTAGGTTACATCTTGTGGAAGACCCGGAGGGGCTGGCTCCTCGAGAGTGGCGGCACGAATGTCCTCGTCGATTTCCCATAGTATAGGAGCGATGGAGATGGAGGGTGGTAGTATGGGTTCAGGAGCGTCTCGAACGGGATCTGGTGAGTAAAGACGGGAAAGGGCGTCCGCTTTACAGTTCTTGCTCCCTGGCTGGTAAGTGATGGAGAAATTAAATCGGGCGAAGAATAGTGACCACCGAGCTTGTCGGGCGTTCAATCGTTGGGCACTGCGAAGATACTGAAGGTTTTTATGATCCGTGATCACTGTAAATGGGAATCGGGCTCCTTCCAACCAGTGCCGCCATTCCTCGAGGGCCAGTTTGATGGCCAGTAACTCACAGTCCCCTATGCCGTAGTTCTGTTCAGCAGAAGTGAGTTTACGGGAATAGTACGCACACGGATGGAGAGCTTTAGGTTTGTCGGACCACTGGGAGAGTACGGCCCCCACTCCTACATCTGCCGCATCGACTTCAACCACGAAGGGCCGTGTAGGATCCGGGTGTCTGAGGATGGGTGCTGCGGTGAACTTACTCTTGAGGAGTTGGAAGGCGCGCTCTGCCTCGGAGCTCCAGGTGATGGTCTTCCTACCCCCCTTGAGGAGAGATGACAATGGTGACGAGATGGAACTGTAATTCTTAATAAAGCGTCGGTAGAAGTTGGCGAATCCTAGGAAGCGCTGGAGCTCCCTGACGGTTTGGGGTATTTTCCAGTTGTTCACGGCATCTACCTTGGCGTTCTCCATCTGGACCCCCGCAGCGGAGATCACGTAGCCGAGGAAGGAGATGGTGGATAGATGGAATTCACATTTTTCGGCTTTTAAATAAAGTTGGTGCTTACGGAGACGTTGCAACACTTGGCTGACCTGGTCACGGTGGTCTTCAAGATTACGGGAATAAATGAGGATGTCGTCGATGTATATAATTACACATTTGTGGAGGAGGTCTCTGAAGATTTCATTCATATAGTTTTGAAAAACCGATGGACTGTTTGCTAACCCATAGGGCATTACCAAATATTCGTAGTGGCCAGTAGGGGTTATGAAGGCGGTCTTCCACTCATCTCCTTCTCGAATACGGATCAAGTTGTGCGCGCTGCAGAGATCCAGCTTACTAAAGACTCGTGCCTCCCGGAGTTCCTCAAGAGCTGCGGGGACCAATGGCAGAGGGTAAGCGAATTTCACCGTAGCTTCGTTCAACACCTGGTAGTCGATACACGGCCTGAGTCCTCCGTCCTTCTTGGCCACGAAGAAGAAGCTCGATGCGGCAGGAGACTTGGATGGTCGGATGAAACCCTGGTTGATGGCTTCGTTGATGTAGCTCTCCATCGCCTCGTGTTCAGGACGGGAAAGAGGGTAGATGCGTCCATGCGGTAATTTGGCATTGGGCAGCAGGTCGATGCTACAATCGCAGGGCCGGTGAGGAGGAAGTTGTGTGGCATGTTCCTTACTGAAGACATCCAGGAAGGAGTGGTAGGTAGGAGGAACGTGCCGAGTGAGGTGCGTGGAAGGGTGCTCTACGTCGGTGGAGTGAATGTGAAGAGAAGGTTGGTGCTTGGACGAAGGATGAGTGTGATCTTCGCAGGCTTCGCTCCAGCTAAGGATCTTCCCAGTGCTCCAGTCGATAGTGGGTTGGTGTTGGATTAACCAAGGTCGGCCCAACACTATATCGACGTTGGCCTTTGGCAGAACTAGGAGGTGGAGCTTTTCCTGGTGGCCTGGGGAGATCACCAGAGTGACCTGACGCGTCCGGCGGGTGATCTGGCCCTCGCCCAATGGTGAGTTTTGGATAGTATATATCCTGTATCTGGTTTCATTAATTACTGTGGGGATGCGAAGTTTGCAGATGAAGTTTGTAGAGATGAAATTTCCAGCGGCTCCGGAATCCACCAGTACATTAATGAGAAAATCACAAGAGTTCACAGTTAAGATGGCTTGTAGATGAGGAATGGTACAAATCGATGGAGTGATGGAGCAGGCACTCACCATTGGACGAGGAGGACGAACTGGACAGCCTGAGATGGTATGTGACGCTTCACCGCAGTACAGACAGAGCCGAAGATGGAGTCGTCTGTGACGTTCAGCGGAGGTAAGGTGGTAGGCGTCCGTCATCATAGGCTCTTCTGAGCTGGATGGAGAGGAGGAGGAAGGATGAAGGATGAAGACGGGGAATTCCAACGGTGGTGAGTGATGTTGAAGAGTGAGGATGAGATGGTGCTGGGTGGTGAACATTAGGGGTGGAACAAGCGTTGAGATGCTGAGATACATTGATCGCTTTCCGGATGAACACCTCAAGATCCGCGTTATCATCATAAATGACCATATGCTGGCGAATGTTGGGTGTTAATCCCTGCCGGTAAGCGGCTAACAATGCAACTTGGTTCCACCCACTACTGGCGGCGAGAGTGCGGAATTGCAGGGTGTACTCATGTATGGTGAGTGTTCCTTGAGTGAAGGAGATGAGTTCATCGTGTACTGAGAGTGATGTAAGTGCAGTGCCAAAAACTTCTTTAAAGTGCTGGGTGAAGGAGTGATAGGAGTGAAAGACGGGGTTGTTGGCGTCCCAGAGGGCGTTGGCCCATTGTAGTGCTCGGCCGGTGAGGAGAGAGATGACGAAGGCGATCTTGGAGATTTCGTTGGGGAAGGAGGCAGTGTTGGTCTCTATGTATAGAGAGCATTGTAGTATGAATCCAGCACAGGTATTTGGTTCACCAGCATAACTGGCTGGACGAGAGAGAGCGGAGCTCGACATAGCGAGCGGGTTAATCGGAGGATTCGTTGACTGCTGGCTCAACGACGCTGCTTCCGGGTGAGAATCAGCGGCGATCCCGGAAGTATTAGCGAGACCATCCATTACTTCGGGAAAGTTTTGCGGGTCTGGTATCCTGTCACGGATCACAGAAGACAGAGTATATAATACTCTACCCGATAAGAAGACGGAGAGAGATGTGATCGTGTGAAGACACTGGGTGAACGGAGAGGGTGAGTCTTTATAGTGTGCTGGTGATAACTGAAGCAGATGAAGGTAATGAGTGCACAGGTGTGTGTGATCAGTAAGCGGGTGACTGAGTGCGTTATGTATTGGCTGGAGAGTGTGATTGGTGATCCGGGCTGATAGAACGTGCAGGGGGTGTGACAAATTGTGTGTTTAAATGATGGAAGAGGAACGAGAATAGAACCAGAAATTTAGGTGGATGGTGTGAATGGGATGTGTTAGAATGCTCAACAAAAGGCAGTGATCATTTTCCAGTATTGTGTCAATTACCATCAAGGGATAATAAAAAATCAGGGAAAAGAATAGGAAGGTGGATATTTAAAAGTGCAAAATGGGAATTATTTAAGTACCTCTGTGAAACGGAGATGGATAAAATAGTTTTAAATGAAGACATTGAGGAGGTTGAAGGAAAGATTAGAGCAATACTTATAGAAGCTGCAAACCAGACTATTTCTAAGAGTAAAGGAAAGATGAAAAGGAAAGCTGTTCCTTAGTGGACAGAAGTATGTTCCAGAGCAGTGAGAGAAAGGAATGAAACATTCAGAATATTAAGAAGATCACAAACTTTCACAATTTAATTGAATATAAAAAAGCACAAGCAAATGTTAGGAAGATTATACGTAGCACCAAGAAAAGTTGGAATAGTTATTGTAATAAAATAGGAAGAACAACACCAGTAGGAGAAGAATGGGGTATGATTAAAAGTATGAGAGGAATAAGGAAAGAATACCAATATCCAGTATTAAAAATAGATGAGGAAATGGCAGTGTCTGATGAGGAAAAAACAGAAATGATTGCAAAAGAACTAGTGAAAATTCATAGTTCCCATAATTTATCAGAAGAGGCCATAAAAGGTAGAGCGAATACTAGAGCAGCTCATCCGGTTGCTCTTGCAAGGAGACTGATGCTAGTGTGTTGAATACTCCATTTACGTTGAGTGAGATGAGAAGAGTAATAGTAAAAGCTGGAGTAACAGCCCCTGGGGATTCAATTCAATTCAACTCAAGTTTATTTATATAGCGCTTTTTACAATGTAGATTGTGTCAAAGCAGCTTAACATGTTCTAGTAAAGTCCAGATTTCAGAGTTTAGTTCAGTTTAGTTCAGTTTAGTTCAGTTCAGTGTGGTTTAAGTTTCACTGCTGAAAGTTAAAATACTGAAGAGCCAATCCACCAAAGCGCTGCTCCACGAGTCCTGATCCGAGCAGGCCAGTGGCAACAGTGGCGAAGAAAAAAAACTTCACCAATTGACGAAGTGAAAAAAAAAAAAACACCAAAAAAAAAAACTAGAGAGAAAACAGGCTCTGTTGGGCACAATCATTTTTTCTTCTGGCCAAACTTCCTGTGTGGAGCTGCAGTCTAGGCGCCATAGGCTAGGGAAGCTGGACCTCCATCGTGGAAGCTGCAGGTGTGGTAGGGCACCGGCGGGAGGTCAGGCTGGCCCACAGGATCAAGCGTAGACTTGTTTGTCACTGTGGCCTATCAGGAATCAGTCTCATGCACTCCATTCCTCCATGACCACCACAGCATCAGCTCGGGATACGGCCTGGTCCAGGATACCTTTGGATCATCTCTTCACATGTCTAGGATCGCATCAATGGCGCTGCATAGTCTGAAGGGGCCTCGGGATGAGTATCCCCAGGTGGAAATAGAAAATAAAGAAAATATTTAGCGTAGCTGCTGTTCATAGTGTATTTAAACCAGATGCAAAAAAAATGAGTGTTATAGTTGAAAATAGCAGGTATACAAACAAACATGTAAAGCATATGTGAGTTTCTAACACAATGTCTGGTGTATTAAGACAAGAGGAGTGTGTTCTACAGGTGGTTGTCAAGCCAGCTCACCTGTGTGGAGCACACTCATGCATTATACCGTTATGCGATGCATTGAGTGTATGCTTTACTAAAATGATAGGTCTTTAATCTAGTTTTAAACTAAGAGAGTGTGTCTGAGCCTCGGACATTATCAGGAAGGCTATTCCAGAGTTTAGGAGCCATAAATGAGAAGGCTCGACCTCCTTTACTCGACTTTGCTATTCTGGGTACTACCAGAAGCCCTGCGTTTTGAGATCTTAAAGAGCATGTTGTGTTGTAGCGAGACAGAAGGTTGGTTAGATAAGCAGGAGCTAGATTATTTAAAGCTTTATAGGTAAGAAGCAATATTTTGTAATCAATACGGAACTTAACAGGTAGCCAGTGTAAGGAGGATAATATTGGGGTGATATGATCATATTTTCTAGACCTGGTAAGAACTCTGGCAGCTGCATTTTGTACTAGCTGAAGTTTATTAATAGAAGATGCTGCAAAACCAGCGAACAGAGCATTACAGTAATCCAGCCTAGAAGTCATAAAAGCGTGAACTAGCTTTTCTGCATCTGAGATGGATAGCATATTTCATAACTTATCGATATTTCTCAGATTAAAGAAGGTGGTTTTTGTGACATTGGAGATATGATTTTCAAAAGTTAAATTGCTGTCTAATATAACGCCCAGATCTTTTACAGTAGAGCTAATGCTAACTTTGTATCCCTCTAATTGCAGGTCAAGTTGTGAGATGTGCTGTGTAATTTAGGCCCAATAAGGAATAATTCTGTTTTGTCTGAGTTTAAGAGAAGAAAATTGTTGGTCATCCAGTCTTTAATATCTTTAATACACTCAGTTAGCTTAGACATTTCAGATGTCTCATCAGGTTTTGTTGAAATATATAATTGGGTATCATCTGCATAGCAGTGGAAGCTGATCCTGTGACTTCTAATAATGTCTCCCAGGGGTAGCATGTATATTGTAAACAGCAAAGGGCCTAAAACTGATCCTTGAGGCACCCCTTACTTTACTGGTCTGGTTTGTGAAGGCTGTCCATTTATATTGACAAACTGGTAACGGTCAGTTAAGTATGACTTAAACCATTGTCCCTGGACACCTGTAGAACTTAAGCGATCTATGAGGATATTGTGGTCGATGATGGAATATGTTATATCATGTTGAAACATTTAGGTATTTTAGCAACTTCAAAGCTACTAGGTTTATATAATAAAGTCTGGGATATAATGGAAATTGCCTAATGCTTGAAAGGAGGCAGTTATAGTTCCTATTAAAAAACCTGAGAAAGATCTGTCAAATCCAATAAACTATAGACCTATAGCTTTAACATCACATTTGGGCAAAATAATGGAAAACATTATAACAGAGAGATTAGCATTTTACTTGGAAACCAATAGACTGTTGACTCCATATCAGAGTGGATTCAGGAAAAGGAAGGGGAACTTTGGATCATTTTATATGGCTGGAAACAGAAATCAGGAAGGAACAAATTAACAAAGAAGCTATTATGGCAATTTTCTTTGATGTTGAGAAGACATATGATATGGTGTGGAAGGAGGGTTGGCTAATTAAGTTAAATATTATAGGAATTGGAGGGAAAAATTGGATTAAAGATTTTTTATTGAATAGATCCATTAGTGTTAGAATTAGTGCAACTTTGTCCAGAAAGTATTTGGTGGAAAATGGGACCCCGCAAGGTAGTGTCATTAGCCCACTACTGTTTTCTATTTTGATAAATGAAGTTTTTCTGGTACCACTTAACATTAATCGGTCTTTATTTGCAGATGATGGTGCGTTATGGAAAAGAGGAGGGAACATTGAATACATTAAAAGCAAGATGCAAGAGGCTGTTAATTGTGTTGAAAAGTGGTCATTCTTGTGGGGGTTTAAGTTTTCTGTGGAAAAAAACTAAATCAATCGTTTTCTCTAGAAAAAATCAAGAAATCAATGGAGTGGAAGTGAGAACGTATGGTCAAATAATTGAGCAGGTTCAAGTCTTTCAATTCCTAGGGGTATGGTTCGACTCAAAACTTACATGGAATGCACATATAAATAATATTCAAAACAAAAGTAGGAAGGTACTAAATATTATGAGGTGCTTAATTGGATCTGAATGGGGAGCAAGTACAGATGCAATAAAAAGACGCTTCTGGAAAAACAGCATATGCATTTACTATCCCATCTTTAGGTATATCAGTAAATAGGAGAACATCAGATCACCTGGCAGTTTATACAGTGGAGCTAATATCAATAGGAACAGCATTACATTGGGTAGAGTAAATGAAACTAAGAAATAAAATTATTCTGTGTTCCGATTCCAGTGCAGCATTACTATCAATTCAATCATTTTCATCTCAAAGCAGACAAGACCTAATCATTGAAATATATGAAGTACTGTACAGGCTTAATAAGATTAATATAGGGATTACTTTTATGTGGGTTCCAGCTCATAAGGGAATTAATGGAAATGAAATGGCTGTCTCACTGGCAAAGGATGGAATAAGGCAGGAGAGGGTTATTGTAAAGCTGTGCTGGTGGATGATGACATTATGAGACTGAACACGAGATATAAAGACAAAACGGATTTATTAAACAACACTTACTGATAACAAATAACGGACGACAATGGACACAGACAAAAGGGTATAAATAGACAGGGATGATTAAACTAATCACACACAGGGGATGAAACACAGGTGACATGAATGAACACAAATGATGGCGGGAAAAGGACAAAGAAAGCACATGATGATAACAAAAAGCACATGGACAGGACAGAACACTGACAGTTATGGAGATGTCATTCAGTAAAGACGAGATCAAAGCAATAATTACAAATAAAATCAGTATTAAATGGCAAAATAAATGTAAAATGCAAATGCTAGAAGACATCTTTTTAACATTCAAAAGAAAGTAGGAAGGATGAAGAGGACTTGAGAATTACATAAATATTGGAAATTGGTAAAGTTGGTGCTTAAGTTTTTATAATAGCAATTTGCATATACTCCAGAATGTTATGAAGAGTGATCAGATGATTTGCATAGTCCTTCTTTGCCATGAAAATTAACTTAATCCTGAAAAAACTTTCCACTGCATTTCATTGCTGTCATTAAAAGACCTGCTGAGATCATTCGTCTTGTTAACTCAGGTGAGAATGTTGATGAGCACAAGGCTGGAGATCATTATGTCAGGCTGATTGGGTTAGAATGGCAGACTTGACATGTTAAAAGGAGGGTGATGATTGAAATCATTGTTCTTCCATTGTTAACCATGGTGACCTGCAAAGAAACGCGTGCAGCCATCATTACGTTGCATAAAAATGGCTTCACAGGCAAGGATATTGTGGCTACTAAGATTGCTCCTAAATCAACAATTTATAGAATTTCAAGGAAAATGATTCAATTCTTGTTAAGAAGGCTTCAGGGTGTTCAAGAAAGTCCAGCAAGTGCCAGGATTGTCTCCTAAAGAGGATTCAGCTACGGGATCGTAGTGCCACCAAAAAGTATAGCGAATGGACGGCTGAGGACTGGGGCAAAGTCATATTCTCTGATGAAGCCCCTTTCCGATTGTTTGGGAAATCTGGAAAAAGGCTTGTCCAGAGAAGAAAAGATGAGCGCTACCATCAGTCCTGTGTCATGCCGACAGTAAAGCATCCTGAGATGCTGAGATTTATGTGTGGGGTTGCTTCTCATCCAAGGGAGTGGGCTCACTCATAATTTTGCCCAAAAACACAGCCATCAATAAAGAATGGTACCAAAACACCCTCTAACAGCAACTTTTTCCAACAATCCAACAACAGTTTGGTGAAGAACAATGCATTTTCCAGCTCGATGGATATCTAAGTGGCTTGGGGACGAAAACGTTGAAATTTTGGGTCCATGGCCTGGAAACTCCCAAGTTCTTAATCCCATTGAGAATTTGTGGTCAATCCTCAAGAGGCGGGTGGACAAAAAAAAAACACTAATTCTGACATACTCCAAGAAGTGATTATGAAAGAAAGAGTTGCTATCAGTCAGGATTTGACCCAAAAGTTGATTGAGAGCATGCCCAGTCGAATTGCAGAGGTCCTGAAAAAGAAGGGCCAACACTGCAAATACTGCCTCTTTGCATAAATGTCATGTAATTGTCGATAAAAGCCTTTGAAACGTATGAAGTGCTTGTATCGCTTCTGACATCCGATCCTTTCAGAAAGGGACAAACGCGAGAGTGAAGTGTGGAAAAACTAAGGAGAAGCCGGAAAAACCAGAGTAGCAAATGATTCTTTCAGCAACCTAAAACATGAACAAACTGCCATGTTTAACTATTATCATCACCTTTTGGACTATTATAACTCGGAATGACAGAATTACTTTCTAACAGAGGTTACATGTGCTGGTGAAGATTAAAGATGCAGATGAGAGGTATGCACTGACTGGGCTATATTTTGTGTTGTTTTTGAACCCAAATAAGGACTAAATGTATGCTGTGTAGTTTTTCTGTAATTGATAACATATCAGAGACTGTAAGGCTCTGTATGTGTTTATTTATGTTGCATTTATTTATTTATTTCATATAATTGCAGACGTTGCAGTAGGTTTTTTCTTTGATCTGCAGTTATAATCAAATCATGTTTATAGAAAGGTTAGTAATGAACATTTATACACAAGTATTTATTTCTATAAAGCATCTGTTTTGTGAGTAGTGCTTCTCATATGATATGTGAACGACCCATACAGCTTTACTGTAGACATTTCCTTGAGTAAAAATGACGTCGTCTGAAACTTTTTGTCGTACACCATGCCCACCATTAGTACCCTTTTGGCAGTGAAAATGCAAGCCTGATAAAGGTGACCCATACCGTACTGTACCACTCAGTGGAAACGGGCCATAACTGGCTACATTTGTTTATTCATTCATTCATTCATTCATTTTCATTTCGGCTTAGTCCCTTTATTAATCTGGGGTCACCACAGCGGAATGAACCGCCAACTTATCCAGCATATGTTTTACGCAGCGGATGCCCTTCCAGCTGCAACCCATCTCTGGGAAACATCCATACACACCCATTCACACTCATACACTACGGACAATTTAGTCTACCCAATTCACCTGTACCGCATGTCTTTGGACTTGTGGGGGAAACCGGAGCACCCAGAGGAAACCCACGCCAACACAGGGAGAACATGCAAACTCCACACAGAAACGCCAACTGACCCAGCCGAGGCTCAAACCAGTGACCTTCTTGCTGTGAGGCGAACGTGCTACCCACTGCGCCACTGTGAGGCCCTACATTTGTTTATTATAAGTGTAAAAGAAAATATCCTTGGCCAGTGAATTGTTGCCTCAGTTTGTAGTTTTTAGCTGTCAGTGTAACGCCTGGCTGACAGATAATGACATGACGATAGATATATACAAAACGGATTTATTGAACACTTACGGGGAACAGATACTGGATGCGGGAAGACAGGACGACGCAGGAACAGAGAACCAAACGAATCAAAATACCGGACAACAATGGACACAGACGAAAGGGTATAAATAGATGGGGGATGATTAGACTAATCACACACAAGGGATGAACACTGGTGGAACAGATTGACATTGACGGTGGCGGGAAGAGAACAAAGAAAGCACATGATGAAAACAAATGACGACACGGATGAACACTGACAGTACCCCCCCCTTTTGAAGGCTCGGTCCCCGCGCCTTCAACAGGAAACAATGAAAGAAAGGATGGTAGAAGGGGAGGGTACAAGGGAGGAGTCCAAGGGAGAGATAGGAAGGGAACTGGAGCAGGAGAACCCAGGACACAGCCAGAAGGACGGCCCCGGGCGGAGTCGAGGAAGGGAGGAACCGTGGAGGAGGAGTGGCTGCTGACTCCGGGGGGCCGACCGAGGGAGACGCCGCTGATGGCGGTGGAGCCCAAGGAAGTGACAGAGAGCCGAAGGGCGAAGGTGACGCCGAGGTTTCTGAGGGCCGGGCGAAGCAGGCGGCTCACCCGAGCAAGGCGACGGCGGGGTTCCGGAAGCCCGCGGCGTAGCCAGAGCGACAGAGGACCAAGGCGAAGCTGGAGGGAAGGAGGAGCTCAACGCAGCCGGTGGGACGGTGCGATGAGTTGCAGCGGGAAGAGTAGAGTTCAGAGGCGAAGGAAGGGCGACGACTGACCAAGGTGGAGCCGGAGGGACGAGGGAGCCTGGCGGAGCTGGTGGGCGGACGGCCCACGACGAAGACGAGGGAGGAGTGAGCCAACGCGGGGCCCTAGGGTTGAAGGGCCGAGGTGGAGTCCGCAGCTCGAAGACCGTAGGAGCTAACGCTGGGCGACACCCTCCAGAGGGGGACGCAGACAGGCAGCGCCCACAAGCGAGCTCCATTTCCGGAGCTGGAGCGTGAGCTGGGGGGCTGGCTGACTGCACCAGTGCTGGAGCTGGATGACTGGCTGCAGTTCTGGGGGACCGTGGGAAGCTACTCATGACCCTGGAGCTGAGGCTTTTTCCGAGAGGAAAGATTAAAAAACTGTGTAGGAACAGTTGGTTGCTGCCTGAAAACAGCGGAAGGTAATTGCTGCCTGAAAGCAGCGGAAGGTTAAAAATGAAGCCCCAGAAGCCAATGAGTAGCCTCCCAGTGTCCAGCCGCTGTCCATCTGCATAGGGGGGGTGGGCGGGACTCTCGCTGGTGTCGCGGGTCTCCGCCAGGACTCCCCCTCTTGGCGGTGTTGCCGGCTCGCGCACCTGGTCAGACGGGTCTTTAAGCTCCTCCATCTCAGCCTGATTCCGCTCTGTCGCTCTAGGGGGCGCTGGTTCATCAGGTGGGGGTGGCTCTCCGTCTGCGGTGGGCTCTGGCAAGCGCTCCCTGCAGGTGGATGATGTTGCTGGGCTGGTCACTGGGTCTGGAGTGGCACTGACGAGATCCTCCAGGAAGGCGGTGAGTAGAAATATTTTACTCGCCAGTGTCCACTCCCTAATTGCGGCGATGTTGCCCCGAGGACCATCTTCGGGCGATCGTGCTCTGCTAAAGATGATGGGCGTGCAGAGCACGTCGCCCGGAAAGCTGTTGGCAGTCGCTCGATCATGGTCCTCAGGGCTGCTCTCCCCCTGCTCCAGCAGGCGTTGATGACGAACGAGAGGGTGGGTGGGGTCCAGGGAAACATGAAGGGAAGAAAATAAAACACTGAGGGGCAAAAAGACTATAAAAAGAAAATCGGGGGAAAACACGCCGCTAACTTTGGGTAGGGTATTATGTAATGCCTGGCTGGCAGATAATGACATGACGATAGATATATACAAAACGAATTTATTGAACACTTACGGGGAACAGATACTGGATGCGGGAAGACAGGACGACACAGGAACAGAGAACCAAACGAATCAAAATACCGGACAACAATGGACACAGACGAAAAGGTATAAATAGATGGGGGATGATTAGACTAATCACACACAAGGGATGAACACAGGTGGAACAGATTGACATTGACAGTGGCGGGAAGAGAACAAAGAAAGCACATGATGAAAACAAATGACGACACGGACGAACACTGACAGTCAGGAGCATCATTGTTGTGTCTATTACTGCTGTGGCTCATCTGCTTCAAGGTTTGATGTGCAATGTGTTCAGAGGTGCTCTTTTGCATAACATTGATTATACCCACGGGTTATTATAAATATTGTAACCTTTGTTTTTATAATAATATTTTTATGGGTTTTTCACTTTTATTGTACAGTGCCGTGTTTCCCGATAACAATATATCTTGGCTTTTAAAAGTGTATATATGTGCAAGGTTACGAATATTCTTTGCAACTCCATGTGCGTTTCTGTCAGGGCCCTGCATTGTCTACCCTATCTGTGTCTGTGTTTAATGTTTCAATGTTGGTTCTGTGTCTGAGCACATTGCTCAGTCTTTGGTTGTGTCTGACATGTGCTAATCTGTTCCACCCATCTTGTTTCCCTTTACCACGCCCCATTGTTAACCCTTATCTAGTCCTCATTTGTATAAGTGTCTTCACCTGGTCCTTGTGTGCTTTCCTGCCTTTATATTGTGCTCTCTTCTGTCATGTCTTTGCTTGTTTCTTTTGTGCTTTCTGCTTGGCATGTTCTTTCGTGCATTATTTCTAAGCTTCAAGAATCTCTACATCTTGTTCAGTTTATCCTTTTATTAGTATTCTTGTCTTAGTTATTTTATTACCTTTATGATTTTGCTTTCTCTTAGTTCTTTATTGTTGTAGTGAAGTTTGGATTTTCTTTTGCTTATTTTGACTCGTCATTTTCTTCTATTCTAGTGTTTTGATTATTTTGTTTTGTTCTTTCTTTCTTCACAGTATTAGAATATTTCCTTTTAGTTTTATCATTTAGTTCTTTTGATTTATTGTTTTCCTTTTCAGTTTCTCCCGTTTGGCTTTGTGTGTTTGTTTTGTATCTTGTTTCTGTTTCCTTGTCCTGTCCATCCGCTGCCACCTGTGAAATCCTGGCTGCTGATTTCCTCTGACTGCTGGTATGGAGTCAGCAATCGTCTTTGGAGTGTGCTCCCTAAAAGGCCTCCACCACCTCCTGCATGGAACAGACCCTTCCTTATCAGCCTCACAACCTGTGACTGTCTGTGGCCCATCTTCCATGGCCAACTGGGGTTCTCTTACACTGATTCCCGCTGAACTGGGCGGGTTATGTGACGTTTGATTCGGAGGATGTTCAGGGGGTGGGGTTTGCATGCCGTGGAAATTACAGTGGAAATGCGACATGATTTCAGCCTCACTGCTTAAGCTCCCGGGTTATTAGCACGGCCCGATAAAAGCCCTGCCTTGCACTGGCCCGACAGAACTGAAGAGCAAATCCACCGAAGCGCAGCTCCACAAATCTCGATCCGAGCAAGCCAGTTGCAACAGTGGCGAAGAAAAAAAACTTCACCAATTGACAAAGTGAAGGAAAAAACAAAACAAAAAAAAAACCTAGAGAGAAATCAGGCTCTGTTGGGCATGATCATTATTTTTCTGACCAAACTTCCTGTGTGGAGCTGCAGTCTAGGCACCGGAGGCTGGAGAAGCTGGACGTCCATTGTGGAAAGCTGCAGGTGTGGTACAGCACCGACGGGAGGTCAGGCTGGCCCACAGGATCAAAGCGTGGACTCGTTTGTCACTGTGGCCTTTCAGGAATCAGTCTCCATGCACTCCATTCCTCCATGACCACCACAGCATCAGCTTGGGATACGGCCTGGTCCAGGATACCTTGGGATCATCTCTTCACAGGTCTAGGATCGCATCAATGGTGCTGCATTGTCTGTAGAGGCCTCAGGATGAGTATCCGCAGGTGGAAAAAGAAAATAATTAGGGTAGCTGCTGTTCATAGTGTATTTAAACGAGATGCAAAAATGGATTGTTATAGATGAAAATAACAGTTATATAAACAAACATGTAAAGCATATGAGAGTTTCTAACACAATGTCTGGTGCATTAAGACAGGAGGAGTGTGTTCTACAGGTGGTTGTCAAGCCAGCTCACCTGTGTGGAGCACACTCATGCATCATACCAATATGCGATACATTGAGTGTATGCTTTACTAAAGAGATAGGTCTTTAGTCTTTAGCAAGTCATTGATAGATCTTTTAAAAGAGTTTATCACTTTATTTCCTTTATTCATTTGTTCAGTCATTTAATTTAAATGTTCATTCATTCATTCATTTTCTTTTCGGCTTAGTCCCTTTATTAATCTGGGGTCGCCACAGCGGAATGAACCGCCAACTTATCCAGCATATGTTTTACGCAGCGGATGCCCTTCCAGCTGCAACCCATTTCTGGGAAACATCCATACACATCCATTCACACTCATACACTACGGACAATTTAGCTTACCCAATTCACCTATACCGCATGTCTTTGGACTTGTGGGGCAAACCGGAGCACCCGGAGGAAACCCACGCCAACACAGTTAATTTAAATGTCTGTTTCTATTTGTTAGTTTGTTTTCTTTCTTATAAATTTATTAAAAATGAATAATAGAGTGTACAATAAAGTACAAAACATATAATTATATATCATCCCATATAGAAATTGTATATGGTAATATATACAAATTATAGAAATGACATGTAAGTGCGTGCATATTTAGATTTCACAAATGATATAAAATGTCATGTATGCAACATGCAACGACTATATTTCAAAATATAGCAAAAAATGGTCATTTACATATTGGTTTTCAATGACTGGAATATAGGTTATATGTTCAAATATATTAGCGACCATTTTATATATGTTTATATATGGCACCAATGACTATACCACATTCAGAATCATTTAAATCATCTTTCTTTCATCTTGACCCCCTTTGACTTTCAGGAGATCTTTTAACCCTGTCTATATGGTTAAATCCATTGAGTTTCAGCCATGTGGTTGGCTAATCTATTTGTGTTAACAAGCAGTTGATTAAGTGTACCTAATAAAGTGAGTGTATTTGAAAAGTATACTGTCAATTTCTGGAAAAAAAAAAAAGAAAACTCCAGGTAGATTAATAAACTTAGGAAAACCAGTCCTGCATGGACTGCTTCCTACTGTTGCAATAGCAGATGTGAGTAAATCAGTGAACCACTGGCAAACATTCACCAGTCTGTTTCCACAGATGGGAAGAATAATGATACTCATTTGGAAAACTGGCACATTCAACCAAAAACTACCTCACATAAATCAAAACGGGTCCCTCCAAGCATTCCTGTACCTGCCAGACCCCTTCCCAAAGAGCCGGAGCAAGTGATCTCAGTGACGGGTGAGTGTTCATTTAGCTGTGCTGTAATGATTTAAATGAGCTCTTTATTGCTTTTTGACTTTCAAGCATCTTCAGAGCCAGAAACCCAACTACTGCCATTGAGAGCAAAAAAAACAAACACATTTTACTTACTTATTTTACTTTTACTTGTTATATGTTGTACTTATTATTGTAAGTTATTACGCATGTACCCATACCCATGTAGTTATTATATTTATTACAAAAACAAAAATAGCAGCAAAAATAAATAAATTATACAAAAACGCTGTGTTGATACACAATTACTTATAGAAAATATATACAAATCACCTGATATGTCAAAGAAATCACATGATGCCAGGTCATTTTGGCCCATACATTTTATGGTTAATGATTACCACAATAAATGTTTAGAACGTCCAGCCAACATTTATAAATTACAGCCATCTGTTTTAATAAATTTACTGGTTTGCAAAAATACAGTATAATTATATGTTGATTTTTCTTTTGAGGCTCATGACATTGTTGAGTAATTTGCTGTTATGTTTATTGGTTTTGATAGTCCCTGACAGGCCACATATCCATAGAAACGTTAATAGTTAATATTAATTTGGGATAATATAAGTATGTACATGAACATTATACAACATCTATAACAGAACATTGCTGTAATGTTTTACACAGATTTTAATGCAAATATATTAAACATTGTGCATAGTGAGCATGAACTGGAATTCGCTGAGACATTTCTTTCAGTATGTTGATGTACTTCCAACTGAAACTGAATATTAAGTATGGGGTGGGGCTTTCTTTTTGCACATCATGGTTAAGAATAGTGTGGCTGAATCCGTAAAACTGATGTCAACAGAGAAGGACCACCACTGCAAATGCGGATGCAAAGGGTCAGAATAGGGCTGCATGATATTGGAAAAATCTGCCATTGCGATATTTTATTTTTCTGAGATATATATTGTGATATGGGCGACTCGGTGGTGCAGTGGGTAGCACAATCGCCTCACACCAAGAAGGTTGCTGGTTCGAGCCTTGGCTGGGTCAGTTGGCATTTCTGTGTGGAGTTTGCATGTTCTCCCACGTGTTCACGTGGGTTTCCTCCGGGTGCTCCGGTTCCCTCACAAGTCCAAAGACATGCGCTATGGATGAATTGTGTAAGCTAAATTGTCTGTAGTGTATGAGTGTGTATGAATGTTTCCCAATGATGGGTTGCGGCTGGAATCCACTGCATAAAACATATGCTGGATATGTTTTACGCAAACTTTATCCAATTCACTTATAGCACATGTCTTTGAACTGTGGGGAAAACCGAAGCACCCAGAGGAAACCCGCACAAACACGGGGAGAACATGCAAACTCCACACAGAAATGCCAACTGGCCCAGCCAGGACTCGAACCTGCAACCTTCTTGCTGTGAGGCGGTAGTACTAATCACTAAGCCACGATTAACAGCACATATATTTTATAGAATTGCAATATTGAAATGTTTTCAATCCGCCATTACGGGAAGCGCAACCTCATGTACTGCCACATAAGCGGTATCGATAATGTATTGATAATGTATTATAGGCGGAATTAACACTATAAAGCAGCTTATCAATATTTTGTCCCACCCATATAATTGAATAATCTAATGTAACGTAAAATGTAAAATAACACTGTACATTCTTCATTGCTGATCAACGATAATCTCAACTCAGCATTGCAGATACTGCGATGTTATTATTGCAAATGCACACATTGTAATATCGATGCTAAAACTATATATTGTGCAGCCCAGGTCAGACTTTGATTAAAGATGATCAAAAGATTTTTTTCAGTGGATTGACTTTAATTGTTATAAAAGGAATAACAATGTGTGCTAGCAAAATATACATTGTAAATTTTGATTTCACATGGAATTTAAACAAATGGTATTAATCCATATTAGAGCACCTGTATTGTGTTACTGTTTCTTATTATGAGAATACATTTGTCAGCAGTGTCATTTGGAGGCTTTTGTGTTTATTCATTTCTGTTGATAAAGCATCTACAAATAACAATTATGAGGGGGTTTATATGGATATAGACTCATCACCAACCCAGTCTGAATGCTCCAGCTCAACAGTTGTCCACCATACTCAATCAGGTACACATCATTCTCCATCCTTATCATGATGAAATATTATTTCATCTTTGATTCTAGCCTAGTAATGATTCCTCTTATTTCTCTCCAGGTTCTGAGGTTTGTCCAGATGATAGGCCTCTTTTACCTCTCTGTCTGTCAAAACCAAACCCTGCTTTCAAGGTCCAGAATAAAAACAATGTAAGCCATGAGCACAATGAAGCCGGATCATTTAACAACACCATCAAGGACAATTTGGTTTCTGAGCTACAAAAAAGATTCTCAGGATCAATTAAAGAGAGAGATTTAAACACCAAAAAGCCAAAAGTTCTTAAGGCTAAAGGAGATTGCTCTCCCAAACTGTTTAGTAGCTCTCATTTGAAAATGTTCTCAATGCTCTTCCACATAAAGAAACTGACTGAAGTAGACCAAACACTTGAAATTGTATCCCTCCCAGCTGTTTCCAATGGAGAGGATCCAGAGGATATTCCTTCTGAGGTAAAATACCAAGAAACAGAGGAGGAGAATCTCCATGAAAGTTCTCCGAAGGCTCCAGCAATGCTACCTCTTCCTGGTTTGGTGGACAAACTGAAAAAAAATTCTTCTAACAAAAATGTCAGGTGTGATGATAATATGAAAAATCCTCTGGAAAAGCTATGGCAAGAGCGAAGCATCGTAAGAAACAGTGGAATGCTAAGTCAACTCCATATGGAGCAGCTAAAGCTTCAAGAGGTACTTTAACTCTATAAAAATAATGAAAACACCTGTTTTACATCTTCAGAAGCTGTTTTCATGACCTCAACTCTGTTCTCTCTCAATATTCTTTGCTCTGGCCTGGTTTCACACCCCTTCTCCAGCATCTGTATGAAGTTGTTACATCCGAGCAGGTTTATCTTCAGAGCTTGGCCGTGACTGTGGAACATTTTCAGGAATCTTCAGTGCTGAAAGATGCTCTGGCACCAAGAGACAGAAAGTCATTGTTTTCTAGCATTGCAAAGATCAAAGAAATCAGTGAAAGGTAAGAACCAGGTCTTGTAATCTGTTGATCAAGAAATGACCTTCCTACTTGTGTCTAATGTCATATTTGGGAAACAATAATGTTGGAGCTATAATATATACAACCTCAAAAGTTGGGACAGTATAGAAAACACACACACGCACACAAAAAAGACTGTGATTTCTAAATTTACTTTGACTTAGTAAGACAATAGATCAATGATTATTTAATGTGTTCCTCATATAGTTTTTTTTTTATAATTACGTATTACAATTTTGGTTCTTGCAACACATTAAAAAAAAAAAAAAAGCAGCAATTTAGGGCTAGTAATCAGGTAAATTGGTTAAATAATAATTTGATTTGAAACAGGTGATTGTAATTATGATATGGTACATAAAAAGTCTAGTCCTTTAGGAGCAAAAATGGGCCGAGGATCGCCGGTTTGCCAACAAATACGTGAGAATATTATTGAAATGTTTAAAAACAATGTTCCTCAAGGAAAGATAGGAAGACATTTGGATATTTTACCTTCAACAGTGCATAACGTAATTAAAAGATTCAAGGAATCTGGAGGAATTTTGGTGCGTAAAGGACAAGGGCCCAAGCCTTAGCTGTACAATCGTGATCTCCAATCTCTCAGGCGACACTGCATCAAGAATCGTCATTTATTTATAAACAATATCACCACTTTGGCAAACCTTTGTCGAGTACCACAATACGTAGTTACATCCATAAATGCTAGTTAAAACTGTACTGTACCAAAAGGAAGCCCTATGTTAACAGTGTCCAGAAGTGCCATTGATTTCTCTGGGCATCTGGGATGGACCATCACACAGTGGAAACATGTACTGTGGTCTGATGAATCAGTATTTCAGGTATTTTTTGGGGAGAAATGGATGCCGTCTTTTCTGGACCAAAGAAGAAAAGGATCGTCCAGACTGCAACAAGTCCAAAAATCAGGCTCTGTCATGGTATGGGGTTGTTTCAGTGCCCTTGGCAAAGGTAACTTGTACTTCTGTGATGGCACTATTAATGCTGAAAAGTACATAGAGACTTTGGAGCACAATATGCTGCCTTCTTTTCCAGGGATGCCCAAGCATATTTCAACAAGACAATGCAAAACCACATTCTGCACACATTACAAACTCCTGGTTGCTGAGGAAGAGGATACAGATACTTGACTGGCCTACCTGCAGTCCTGACTTGTCTCTAATAGAGAATGTGTGGTGCATTTTGAAGCGCAAAATATGACAACGAAGACCCCATACTGTTGCCCACCTTAAGATTTGTTTACAGAAAGAATGTGACAAAATATCACCTGAAACACTTTTTCACTTGGTGTCTTCAGTCCCTAAACGTCTTTTAAGTGTTTTGAAAAGGAATGGCAACATTACAAAGTGGTAAATGCTTTACTGTCCAACCTTTTTTTAAATGTGTTTAAACCAAAATTGGAATAATGAGGAAAAATCATGAGAAACACATTAAATAATGTTTGTTGTATTATCTGCAATGAAATACAAGTCAAGGTAAATTTTGAAATCACTACTTTATTTTTTTAATTTGCGTCTTCTATACTGTCCCAACTTTTTCTGATTTGAGGTTGTGTGTATACTGTATATACACGTATATTCATTCATTCATTCATTTTTCTTTCGGCTTAGTCCCTTTATTAATCAGGGGTCGCCACAGGGGAATGAACTGCCAACTTATCCATGTTTTACGCAGCGGTTGCCCTTCCAGTCGCAAACTGACATTGGGAAACACCCATTCACTCTTACATTCACACTCATGCACTACAGCCAATTTCATTCATTCATTCATTCATTCATTTTCTTTTCGGCTTAGTCCCTTTATTAATCTGGGGTCGCCACAGTGGAATGAACCGCCAACTTATCCAGCATATGTTTTACGCTGCGGATGCCCTTCCAGCTGCAACCCATCACTGGAAAACATCCACACACACTCATTCACACACATACACTACGGACAATTTAACTTACCCAATTCACCTATACTGCATGTCTTTGGACTGTGGGGGAAATCGGAGCACCCGGAGGAAACCTACGCCAACACGGTTCGAGTCCTGGCTGGGCCAGTTGGCATTTCTGTGTGGAGTTTGCATGTTCTCCCCGTGTTTGTGCGGGTTTCCTCTGGGTGCTCCCAGCCGAGGCTCGAACCAGCAACCTTCTTGCTGTGAGGCGATTGTGCTACCCACTGCGCCACCGCGTCGCCCATCGAATGAATGAATGATAATGTAATAATGACTTCCCATAAATACATGGCTCCATAAAGTAGTTGGACAACTAAGCCACATTTAATAATTATGTACATGTATTTGCATTATTAACAAAATATTAATAATGCATCACTTTAAATACAAATGTTTTAAATACAAAGGTCATAATGAAACAAATATTTATAATAAATGATATACGTTTTTTAAAGTGTCTTTAATCTTAGTTAGCTGGTTCTGAGAAAAAAATGTTTGGCATCATTCGTTTGTATATGACAGAAGACTATGTTGTATTTAATGCAATAATATTTGTGCATTCAATGGCGAAGTTCACCCAAAAACAGTTCTGTAATTTTTTTATACTCACCCTCAAGTGGGTTTTTTTCATCTGTTGAACACAAACAAAGGTATTCTGAAGAAGTCTGGTTACCAAACAGAAAAAATACTACAGAAGTCAATAGGAACCAGAAACCATTTAGTTCCCCACATTCTCCTAAACATCTTCTTTTATGTTCTATATGAAATAAAGCAGTAAAAACAACTTCATACAGGATTGGAAACACTGTGAGTGAACTATCCCTTTAAGTGCCAAAAGTGTCCAAACGCTTTTTGAGGCAACAGTATTGCTGATACTGTATGTATTAATTGCATGTTTTTGCAAATTCTTTTCATAGCTTCATGGATGCAATGCGATTGGAGTTATCTTCAAGTGTGTTCTGCGATGGTGTCTGTAATGTTGTACACCAGTATGCACTTGGACCCTTTGATGCTTATATAACTTACATCCTTAATATGCCCTATCAGGAACAGACATTACACAACCTTGGGTAAATACAGTTTTAATGTTTAATTTTTTAAAAACTTTGTAATGGAATAACATAACTTTGTAATGTATAACTTATTCTAACATTGTTATTTTATCCCAAAAAGATTAGACAGAGGTTTTTTACCTAAAATTACCAAAACAGTTCAATGGAACCCACACATTATAAATGGCATAATATTTCAGTGCAGGCTACTTTTTCATACAATGTCATAAAGTTTTATTGTGCATTGAAATTATTTTTGGTTATGTTTTTATTAGTTATTATTTCCTGATTTGTTTTCATTAAATATATAATAATATAACTGTTATTCATTTTTTTATTTTAATTTTTTTATTTGACTTTGAACCTGTAATATAGTGGGTTCTGTGAACTAAAACATTCTCACATTCATACATTTTTTTTAATTTTGTTTCCTGATTTCTATCATTACATATCCTAACATAACATATCCATTTAAGCATATTGATATCAGTGGAGGCAGCTCATGATTGCTTTCAATTAATCCAGACCATTATTAAGATAAACAAAGTGAAAAAAGTGGTATTCGTTTTCTACATTTATGGAAATGTTTTATCCACATTTGTTGTTGACATTCAGATTTTCAAAAAGAACATTTTCACTGCAATGAAAAAAACTTCAGAAACACATCCTCAAGGCCGGCAGCTCTTATGCAATTAAATGTTACAGCAAAGATAATAAAACGTAACAACAGACTCAAAGCTTCATTCTAAAACTTCAACAGAATCTGCAAATATAAATGCAACTAGTATTAGTCTATATAGGTATGTTTACCGTATAGTGGTCATTGTGACCATTCATACTAAACTACCTAGGTAGTTTAGTATGAATGGTCACAATGACCACTATATGGCCATTTAAGTGTTGGTTAGAATTCTGGTAGTAGTGCTAACAAAAAAGGTGTCTGCTGTTTGAAAACATAAAATGATTTTGAAATATACTGCACTCTTTCAGAAAAGAAAGTCCTCAGGTTTTGGAGATCTTGCATAAACTGCAGGAAGACCCTCGATGCAACCGACTCCCCCTCAAATCCTTCCTTTCCCTGCCATTTCAGAGAATCACACGACTTAAAATCCTAATGGAAGTAAGTGATGAGGAGTTCTGGCACGATCAGCATGAGAATCTTCAATTGTTTTTAAATGTTACATCACATGTTGTGCTAATGCATTCATGCCAATGCAATGCAGACTATCCAGAAGAAGGCTGTTCTGGGATCAGACTGTGAGTCCTCAGCTCTGAGAGCGCTGAAAGAGATCTCCAGGGTATGAAAGACAGGCTGAAGCGCATTTTATTAATAAACACTACTGTGTAAACATCTGTTTGCTGCATTATGTTCTGATTTGTTTACCTACAGCTGCTGGAAGCATGCAACTGGCAGGTGGGAAGAATGAAACAGATAGAAGAAATTGTGCAGATCGCTAACAAGATGGAGTTTGCGTGCAAGGTAGTTTCAGGCGGGCTTTTAAATGTATTAAATATTGATTTTTAATGTGTACACAGTAGAAAAATGGGGTTTCTTACTTTGTTTCAATTATATTTTCCAGTACAAAAGTTCTATAGTATTACAAATAATATTGTTCCATTTCAAAGTTTTTTTTTCCCTACAATGAATTTAAAGGTCCCGTGAGGTGCTTTGAAATGTGCACATTTTATTCGATGTTTGACATAATCTCAACTGAAAAATGAAGAGAGGGTGTGGGACACAGAGTAGCTCCTCCCCTTTTAACAGCCAATAGCGTTTGTTTTTAGCTCTACCAGTGAGAGTGGTTGAGATCAAGAGCATTAAATGTAAAGCAAATGCAAAGGGTCTTAGTCTTAGGGGAGTCTTGCGAAAAGTTATTGGAGAAACTGAAGCATGAGGTGATTTGAAAAAAATCATTGATCGATTTAAGCAGAAGTTTCAAACTGCAAGCTTTAGATGTTTATAGCAGTTTTATATTTTCTAATCACACATTTTGTCACTGTTTTGGACCACACTAGCTAAAAGATACCCTTCAAACTAACAGACTGAAACTAGCATCTAAAATGTTTTATTTCAATTTCACTGGGCCTTTAAATTAAATTATTTAATTAAGTCGCCTTTTATTTTAATTTCATGGGACCTATCACCAGTGGACATGAAACAGAAATAAAAGGAACACTTGAAAAGGGCTCATTTTACAAGTCTCATTCATTTATTAATTTTCCTTTGGCTTAGTCTCTGATTTATCAGAGGTCCCCACAGTGGAATGAACTGCCAACTATTCCAGCATATGTTTTACGCAGCGCATGTCCTTTTAGCCCCAACCCAGAACTCACACACTTGTGTTGTATTCAATTCAACTATATCAGAATCAGAATCAGAATCAGAATCAGAAAGAGCTTTATTGCCAGGTATGTTCACACATACGAGGAATTTGCTTTCGTGACAGAAGCTTCTACAGTGCAACAGAATTACAGAGACAGGACAAAAAACAGATAATAAATATATTTTAAAAACAGAAGTAAGAAGTGAATGCAGATATGCAGGTTGACAAGTGTATGTACAGGTATATTACTATATACAGCATTATATGTGCAGCTATTATGTGCAAACTGGCATGGAAGTATGTTTTAAATAAGTGTATGTGTGTATAAAGTGTATAGCAAGTAGTGACGTTGTCACAATACTATCATAAAGTGTTCATAAGATGGATTGCCTGAGGGAAGAAACTGTTTCTGTGTCGGGCTGTTCTGGTGCACAGTGCTCTGTAGCGTCGACCAGAAGGTAAAAGTTCAAAGAGGCAGTGTGCTGGGTGTGAGGGATCCAGAGTGATTTTGGCAGCCCTTCTGCTCGCTCTGGATAAGTACAGTTCTTGGAGAGTAGGGAGGGTTGTACCAGTGATTCGCTCAGCAGTCCGAACTATTCGACGTAGTCTTCGGAGGTCTGATTGGGTAGCTGAGCTAAACCAGACAGTTATTGAAGTGCAGAGGACTGATTCAATGATGGAAGTGTAGAACTGTTTCAGCAGCTCCTCTGGAAGGTTGAACTTCCTCAGCTGACGAAGGAAGTACAGCCTTTGTTGAGCTTTTTTGACAATGGAGTCAATGTGAGTGTCCCACTTCAGGTCCTGAGAGATGGTGGTGCCCAGGAACCTGAATGACTCCACTGCTGCCACAATGCTGTCCATGATGCTCAGTGGGGGGAGAGCAGGGGGGTTTCTCCTGAAGTCCACTATCATCTCCACTGTTTTGAGCGTGTTCAGCTCCAGGTTGTTGTGACTGCACCAGACAGCCAGCTCCTTAACCTCCTGTCTGTAAGCAGACTCATTACCGTCCTGAATGAGGCCGATAAGTGTGGTGTCGTCTGCAAACTTCAGGAGCTTGACAGAGGGGTCCTTTGAAGTGCAGTCATTCGTGTACAGGGAGAAGAGCAGAGGGGAGAGGACACACCCCTGGGGGGCGCCAGTGCTGATTGTGCGGATACTGGATGAGAATTTGCCCAGCTTTACCAGCTGCTGCCTGTCCGTTAGGAAGCTGTTGATCCACTGACAGACAGAAGTGGGCACGGAGAGCTGAGTTAATTTGGGCAGGAGAAGTTTTGGGACGATAGTGTTAAAAGCCGAGCTGAAGTCAACAAACAAGATCCTCACATAGGTCCCTGGTCTGTCTAGGTGTTGCAGAACATAATGCAGTCCCATATTGACTGCATCATCCACAGACCTGTTTGCTCTGTAGGCAAACTGAAGAGAATCCAGTGAGGGTTTAGTGATGTTCTTCAGGTGGGCCAGCACCAGTTTTTCAAAAGACTTCATGACCACAGATGTTAGTGCCACCGGTCTGTAGTCATTTAGTCCTGTAAGTTTTGGTTTCTTTGGAATGGGTATGATGGTGGAACGTTTGAAGCAGGAGGGCACTTCACACAGCTCCAGTGATCTGTTGAAGATCAGGGTGAAGATGGGGGCCAGTTGGTCAGCACAGGATTTTAGACAGGCTGGTGTTACAAGATCTGGGCCTGGTGCTTTTTTCCTCTTCTATACAACTATTAATACAGCCAAACCTGTATTAAGATCTGTGAAAAGATGGACTAATGAAACAGCGCATGTCTTTGGACTGTGGGGGAAACCGGAGCACCCAGAGGAAATCCACGCCAACATGCAACACAAGGAGAACATGCAAACTCCTCACAGAAACGCCAACTGGCCTAGCCAGGACTTGAACCGGCAACCTTCTTGCTGTGAGGCAGCAGTGCCAACCACTGAGTCACCATGCTGCCCCATCTCTTAGAGTTAAATAATTGACTAGAACTATTTTTGAATTCATTCAGCCGATTTCTTGCACTGGTGGGGTCACTTTCAGGTTAGCTTAGCATAATGAAGCATAATTTTTTTTAAACTGAGATGTTTGAACGCTTTTTATTTTTTGTTGAGAATAGTGTTGTAAATGCCCCTCGACATAGCAGGATCTCTTTTATTAAGTATTTAATGGTTCTTTGAAAGATGTTCACTCTTAAAACCCCTCCCTTCTGAGAGATTATACTATGCTGTGAGATGGCCCAGTCTGCTCGTCAGCCTGCGTCAAGCACAACAGCCATTACCATATCTCTCTGAGGGCTGCAGATGTTGTTAGTTGTTAGTGAAGTAAATGCTGTTAGTTAGCATTATGCAACATTATGTAAATTTGTTACAAACTTATGTCAGTTTAAACTTCCTTTGAAAGGATTTCAGGATTTCAATTTTTTCAGGCAGTTTGGAATTTCTTCTTTGTTTGGAGGCAATAAATCATGCACATTGATCATTGAAACTTTTACATTCAAGAACAGCTCACTATATGAAAGAAAAATAATAATGGGGCAGCGCGCTGTAAATTTTGCTTTAAAAAAAAATGCTTAAAGAAAATATATGTTAATGGAATTAGAACAATAAGCGTAATTCAAAGGATGACAAGTTTTTCTTTCACTTGCAGAGCCTTTTCTTGTTTTAAGCATAAATTGACTTCATTTAAATAAAATGTTTTATAGAAAGAAAAAAAATCTATTGTAATTTTGCTACTCTACTGAATCCTTCTTTAAGAATGATTAGATATCTGTACCATAATAATAATAATAATAATAATAATAGTAATTATAATAATAATAATAATAATAATAATAATAATAATAATAATAATAATAATAATAATAATAATAATAATAATAATAAAAACAGGACAAATATCTGTGTAAGAAAATATTTTGTAGTGTCATTTTCCTGAATGTATGTCTGTTTCTCTCTCTCAGGCCCTGCCTCTTGTGTCTTCTTCTCGCTGGCTTGTGAAACAGGGAGATTTGCTTCAAATCTCTTTAAAGGAAAACATGTTTGGTCAGAGAAAGCTGTGTCCTGTACTTCTGCTCCTCTTTAATGATTTACTGCTGGTGGCCAACAGGAAAGGGTAGGAGAGCCGGCTTCAGTCAAATGAACTGATTTAAATGAAGATTCATACTGAAGGTTTTCTCTTTATAAAGACTGATAACTCTCCTTTTAGCTATCTTCCTCCATCTTGTTCCGTTCCTATTCTGTAGGCCCACAATAATTCATTTTTTGAAATGTGATGCTGTTTTCTCATAGAAAATAAATAAAACCTAATGTTTTAAATGTTACAAAGGTGCAAAAAAAAAATATATTGGTCAAAAATGAGATTTGGGGTCTGAAAAAAATTTAACAAAAGTAAAATGCCAGTGTATACTTAATTGCTAAAAGTAAATTTTGTTCAAATAAATGTGAAAATTTAGCTGAAATGTCCCCTTGTCATTCAGTGTAGCATAAGAAACAACATTCGTATTGTCATTTCTACTCTACTGAACATCATCGTATTTTAAATGATTAAAGGCATAGTTCACTCAGAATGAAAATTTGGTCATTATTAACTCATCCTCTACGTGTTCCGAATCTGTTTGAGTTTCATTCTTCAATGATTTATCCTATGATAAGATAAAAGTGCTCTCGCCAGACCCAGAGATCAGCTGAATGCATTAAAACATGGTAAAACTCAACTGTTTACCTCTAAGGGAGTTGTAAAATGGGCTTATTTTCAAATAAATAAATAAATTGGAGTGTTCCTTTTCATTCATTCATTTTCATTTCGGATTCATTCATTTCCCTTTATTAATCTGGGGTCGCCACAGCGGAATGAACCGCCAACTTGTCCAGCATATGTTTTACACAGCGGATGCCCTTCCAGCTGCAACCCATCTCTGGGAAACATCCATACACACCCATTCACACTCATACACTATGGACAATTTAGCTTACCCAATTTACCTATAGCGCATGTCTTTGGACTTGTGGGGGAAACCGGAGCACCCGGAGGAAACCCACACCAACATGGGAAGAACATGCAAATTCCACACAGAAACGCCAACTGGCCCAGCCGAGGCTCGAACCAGCGACCTTCTTGCTGTGAGGCAAACGTGCTATCCACTGCGCCACCGTGAGGCCTTGGAGTGTTCCTTAAATTCTAAATACGCCTGATATTTAAAAAATGATACTATTGTTAGACTGAATGACATTTAGTGAAGTCTTCTGTAAATTATGATAAAAATATATAGTGCATATAAATATTACATATTATAGTGTTTAATAATATAATAATTTAATCACTATAATAGATATTATAGTGATTACTATTATTATTTTGCTCAGAATATTGAAATAATGTAAAAAATATATATAAATATTCTGCATGTGCATCCTAAGGTGACTGTTTATGAACACAGGTTGGATCGGTTTGTAGTTCAGGACTATGTGCACCGCTCTCTGATGGAGGTGACCGAAGGTAAAGATCTGGAGGAAGAGGTGGAGGGAAGTGAGCTGAATCGGATATTCCGACTGACACTTTTGCATAATCACCGAAGCACCACATCTCAACTTCTGCTGCAATCAAATTCAGAGTCAGTCCTGGTCATACAACTGTCAAGCTCAGATGCTACATGGCCTTTATGGCAAGATCTTTTAACAGTGTAAAATAATATGATGTTCCTCTCTGTAAACTAGAATGTGTCTGTTTTTTTACAGAGCTGAAAAGGACTTATGGGTGGAGCTGCTGGGCAGCCGGAGAGATGGACAGGACACTGTGTATGAAGAATGGGGTAAGAATCAATCACATTTACATTCAGTGAATTTCTCGTTCACTTTTTAAAAGTATAATATGATAAAAATGTATAAAAATCTCTTTTAGACATGCCATGTGTAATCTGGTTTGATGTTAGCATCTTAAGCTAAAGTACAAAAAGTTGGAACATGTCAGTTGTGTTATTATTACGATGACAATACGGTGTAAACACTACACCATAACAGAAGTAACAGAACACAGCAGCTTTCAAGAAGAAATCCAAAACATTTCTTGTACACAATGACTGTACTATTGTTTTATTTTATTATCATTTAGACAGGGTTATGGGAAAAATATCTGGGTTTGGTTAATATAGATTCTATTATGACAAAAAAAAATCTAGAATTGTGGGTACATTTTGCATTTCCAAGATAAATCTATTATATTTTTCACAAACAAAAACTTTAATAAAACTGTTTTGAATTTAAAACTATATATATATATATATATATAACAAGACATCTCTAAAAATAGAAAATTGAAAAAAATAGCGTTTGTATTTGTACTTGGGGACAATTAAAAAATGTAAAAATGTTAACTTAATGGCCCCCCTTATACCTACTGAATCATACAATCAGCTTCCATTATGCGGAAATATGAAGTCTAATCTTCATATTTTTTGTTGAAATTGAAATTTTGTAATAAAATTGATTTTATTACAGTAATAAAAAAAGATTTGTGTCTGTCCCTACGTTCTGGTCAACTCTCTTACATCTGTTATAATGAGGCATAACAATATTTTAAGCACTGATAAAAAAAAAATTTTGTGACTTGCTCAAAGTGATTTCACTCTGAGAACCTCATAGGCATGCCAATTATTCTTCTATCATTTATACAAAATGTTTAGGATACACCAACAGTAGATTAATTATTTGTCAACTCTGTTATTGTGATATTTCAGTGAATCTCTCATTCACTTTCCAAAAAATGTGATATGATGAAAATGCATAAAATTATCTATTTAACATGTTAAACAAGTTAGCATCTTAAGCTAATTAAATTGTGTAAAACGTCAACTCTGTTGTTGTTAATTTTCAGTTGTTTCAAATGTTTGACATTAAGTTAAACAATAAACAGTAACAGAATCACATTTCCAGTTTACTGTAAATTAAACATGTTGCATATCATTCCAGATGGGTGGAACTGAAAATGCTTGAATTGTACCCACAATTTGGAAGTAAGATAGGTTACTTCATTCTCAACACTGAAAATTGAAATATTGTCAAACAGAAAAATTTGCAACCATTAAAAACAGAAGCTTCGTTTATGAATTCATCTTCAGCTTCTGTGAACATTATTACATTAATATTAAAAGACACCGAGCTAGAGCTATTGGGTGGAGCTTGACACCCGAGCTCTCCGTCGAAGGGATACAGCTGTGGATACGCAAGTCAATATAGGCCTCGCATAATTCGTGTGACACTGTGTTACGACTTTAAAGTTTAACTCTAGTGGTTAAAAAAAATGTAGCATTTAAAGTGACTCAGGCTGTGGTGAAAACAAATAGCAAAACGACAACCAAATACTGCAAAAATAAAAGTTATTTACAAAAGTGAAAAAAAGTCAAACAGCAAAATATTATATACAAGTTGGAATCTTACAAAAGAAAATAAATAAATGTATGTTATGAATGGGGAAAAGAGAATTAAGTGGCGCCAAATAAAAGAAAGCAATATAACAAAACAAGCTGATTTTTACCCTCTAAACTACTTAATAGAAAATAAAACAACATCTTCAGCGTTTGCACGCTATATCTAATACTATTCTTCTAACCAAAGATACGTAGAAAACTTACAGCGGGAGGCGCTCACTTCAAAACGTGTGTGTTTAGACAGTGGAGTTTTCTGCGTGTTGCGAGGTGTATGTCACGTGACATCTAACCTCCTCGATTCACAGGGGAATTCGGACACCAAAGATCAGGGATCGTCAAATACGCACATACAAGAGAGCAACCAAAATTGAAAAGAGAACAAAAATTCAAACTCTTAAGTCACATCAACATCATAACTCACAACACAAACCAAAACACACACAAAAAAGGCAAGCAAGAAAAAAAACAAGCAAGAGAGAACGAGCTTCCGCCGCTCGAGTCCCTTTAAACGTTGAGCTCCCTTCCTGATTGGCAGCAACGGTGATGAAGTCATAAGGAGATTAGACACAAATGGAGATTGACGCATTCACGGACGAATGGAATACTGGAGTGGGCAATCCTACTACTTGACACAGAGATAAATCATATAAATAATTCACATAAATAAATCATATAAATAATTCTCGTTAACTTCCGGCCGCAGCTAGCAACAACCCTATTAGATGGTCCACCCCCACCCTATCCATAAATGTCACTAAACAAAACTCCACCCATTAGGTCCACAGGGGTGAAGCTGGATTAGGTTATTTAAGTAATCCTCTGATTACATTCTAGAGCGGCAATGAGCACTACTTGCAAAATAAGTCATCCTAACAAGCAAACTAGAACATGTGCAGCTGCACATTGGCCACTAGGGGGCAAAACTGTCAATGACTTCAAGATTGTGCTTCTACAAAATCTGAAACATCTGTTTCTAATCAGAGACCTGCAATTATGACTGTGGAATTATTTAAACATATGTGAATAAATTATTCAATAAATGAACAGACTATATTAAAGTGGTCACTGTGTTTAAGACTGTCCTCAGGTACGATGTGTTGAGGTTTGCGCTGGACAGCAGCGAGGAGAGCTCAGTCTACAGCAGGGAGATCTGATTAACGTCATACAGAAAAAGACCGATGGTACTGTTCCTACACAGTTCTGCTATTCCAAATCAGATTGTGGATTTTTTTGAGGATCTGCCTGATCGTTCTCTGCTCTCTGCTGTTGTCTAGGGTTGCTGGAGGGCCGCAGGGTTCAGGATGGACAGCGGGGCTCCTTCTCGGCCTCATGCGTGGTAGAAATCACTAATGAACATGTACAGTATGGAAGGCCGTTGGGGCCAAAACGTCTGCAACAACGCGTTTACACGTTGTTACGCGTTAACACGTAATTTACGCGTTAACACGTTGGTACGCGTTAACACGTAATTTACGTGTTAACACGCAATTTACGTGTTAACACGCAATTTACGTGTTAACACGTTTTTTTTAAACTAGTCTCATTTTTTAAGCACTATCATTTAATAATTTCTCCAACCTGCTAATTTAATTTCAAAATGTATAATGTATGATGATCTGTAGCAGACTCAATACATGTTATGATATTTTGTGTTATGAAAGACCAGACTACTTTTGTTATGTTTGATATTATAATTAATAATTGACATTATAATCCTTGTCATACAGCTGCTGAGATTTCTGTGAAAAGTGTGTCCAGAGAACTTAGAATCAGAATGAGCTTTATTTGCCAAGTGTCTGTAAACACACAAGGATTTGTGAGTGTGTGTGTGTGTGTGTGTGTGTGTGTGTGTGTGTGTGTGTGTGTGTTTAGGAGCACAGGATACATACAGTACATACATAGATCTAAACACAAGAACACAAAATGACATTTAAATAAGTGGAAAATAAAGTAAATAATAAAACTTCTGAAGTTTGTGTAGCGATGTGTAGCATCTGCCTGAGGTAAGAAAAGTGAACAGTTGGTGGCCTGGGTGCAAATGATGTGACCTTCCCGTTTTCTCATTCTGGAGATGTACAAGTTCTGGAGGTTGGGCAGGTGCACACCAATAATCCTCTCTGCTGTCCTGACAGTCTGCTGCAGCTTTCTTATGTCTGATTTGCTGGCTGATCTGAACCAGACAGTAATTGAAGTTTTGTCAGATGAAGTGGCTGCAGTTTCTACATTGTCATATATAACATGTCATAAATTACTAAACACATAAATTACTTGTATATAACTTATATATAACTTGTAAATACATGTTATAGCAATACTGTTTTTCTTTATAATTGATTTGTTATACATTTATGCTTGTAACATCTATTTATTGTTTGCAGAACTTTGCACTACTTCTCTGTACTGGAAAAATTATTGTGTGCAAACAATTGACAATAAAGTTTTGATAAAACTATGTAATAACTAGGGAGCTTGTTTCTGTCTGGTAAGAAAAAAAATCATGCCTTAAAAAGTCTAATCATTACTATTGCTTTTGTCTTTTTACTTTTTTATCTCTTCTTGCTAATATTGCTGTTTTAGACAAATAGGACTTGCACTGAAAGGAAGGGCACAAATTCAGCTGTATTTTGTACAATGACAGATTCTGACTGATGAATAAATATGTAAAAATTACATTATTAGGACAATAGGTGGCGACAAAAAACAATCTAAATGTGTAACTTAATTCTTTAAACATGATTAATCTATTGAAATGTGAAGTCTTTATAAGAGAGTTATTGAATCATTAAAATATAGATTTATATGGAAATATGGATTTATTTCATATAATAAAACATATGATATATTTAAAAGTTTATTATATATGTATATTTAATTAAAAAATGAACTTGTATTTCATATAATTGCATATATTTCCATGTAGCCAGTGACAGTTCTAGACCAGTTCTAAACTGTCAGGCAGATTATACCAAGATTATACCAAGTCTTTTTTTTTTTTTTGCATCACTCTGCAGTTTTCATAAACAAGCTAATGAAATAACTTAAATTCAAACTAATCTTCTGAGGTAATTTGTTTGACACGTAACTTTGCACTATAGTGGATAACAAGTTTTTAACATTCAAGTACATCAAGGCACATTTACGCACTTGTAAACTTTAACATATGCAGTTGAAGTCTTTTTTTTTTTTGCCCTCCTGTTAATTTTAAATAATAGCTGTCTGAAAGGGATGTCTTAAGAGTGAACAAGCATGAATAACATGCAGGTTTTGGAGTATTAAAGTGGAATTCTCAGCTTCAACTTGCATGTTTTTCATGCTTGTTAACCTTTGACACAATCTACATTGTAAAAAGCGCTATATAAATCAACTTGAAACGAATATAGGCCTATGTTTAGTTAACATTAACAAAGCTAAAGTAATGCTTAACAGATGTGTTGTTCACTGTTAATTCATAAGTAGTTAACTAATGCATTAACATGAATACTACTAATTGTACCTATTTATTTACATTTTATTATTATTTTTTATTATTATTATTATTATTATTATTATTATTATTATTTACAAAATTCTGCACAGAAATATCATTAAAAGTCCACCTTTTTATATAAGCCATAAAAATACAAAATATAAAAATATAAACTATTATTTAGGTTGCAGGCTAAATAAAGGTGCCTTGTCTGATGGCGCCTGCTTCTAAAGAACAGACTAGTCAGACAACACAATCTCAATAAAAACTTCATACTTATTTACATTATCTAAGGGCATTCCTTACCAGATAGGGTCTGTTGTTGTCAAGCTTATGTTTTCTTTTTAATATAAAGTTATTTTTTTTAAATCTGTAATAGGTCTACATATTGTCCCTCATCACAGTAAAATAACCTGCCTTTGTATTTAATATATTTGTACATTTTCCTTCCAGTTTGAAGCAAGCTAAACAACAGTTGGCCTGTTTTACTTATAAAACACTCGTTCGCCTGAGCTGCTGAGTGAGATGGAAAAAATGAAAGCACATCAGCACAGAGGAAAAATCAGATGCTCAAGACATAATCAAATAATGACATATTACAAATGTAGCAAATATATGACAGAGGTTTGGGGCAATTACAGTGGAGCATTAATTAAATCCTTATTTTTCATGCAAATCATCCATCCACACAGTTGTGTAGGACCTGTGCACAGGAATATACACTTCATAGCATATAGGCTATTTTTGTTGGACAATGTATCTTTTTGGAACTTTTGGTATAATTAAAAATATAAAAAAATACAATAAAAATAAAGAAGAAGAATAACATTTGAGGTGATCTGTAATAGGCCTACCTATTGTCCCTTATCACCATAAAATAAGAAGTCTTTGTATTGAATATATTTGTACATTTTCCTTCCAGTTTGACGCAAGTTAAACACTCTTTCACCTGAGCTGACTGAGTGAGATGGAAAATAATGATAATTAAAATTAAAAATAATTATAAATATTAAAAATACAAGAAAAATAAACAAGAAAAATAACATTTGAGGTGAAGTGCTTCAAAATGAGGTCCACAATAGGCTATAGGCTGCAGCGCCAAAACACAAACTATAGATAATGTAAATAAGCAACAAGTTTTTATTGAGATTGTGTCGTCTGACTTGTCTGTTCTTTGACGCACGGACTGTAAAGCTCTGACAAGGCGCCCTTTATTTAGCCTGTAGCCTAAATAATAGTTTAGATTTTTTTTTTTAAAGTTTGGTTCAATTCCTGGTCCTGGCAGAAAGGGACCAGGGTGCTGGAAGCAATAGCTGCCCACTAATACCATGGTAAAATCATACCTGACAAGGCTCACTTTACTTCTGCTCCATGACTCCATACTACATGAGTAGGTATTCATAAAAAAAGTACTATATCTGTTCATTGTGTTTCAACCAATTGTGTGGCCAGTGAAATTGCCATCCTCTCTGTTCAACCTCTAAACAGTCTTATATTTTTAAAAGGGTGATATAACAAGAGCTACATTAAAATTTGTTCACAGAATTTTCCATAAATCATGTTTTTTGAAATGGCACTCTTTAATGCACAACATAAAAATATGATATCTCACAGTTACAAAAAAAATTGTTTTTGCAAATAAGCTATTCATATATATCCTAAAGCTGCCATATAAGTCTGTGTTTTTTGATCAGTATATAGACTGGAGTATTACTAAATATTTGTGTTTCATATATTGTTACATTTTGAAACCTTTGGGCATACATCTTTCAACTATACAGTGCACCTGCAGATCAAATACTGCAATACAGCCAATAAAGTATTGTAGGTATTGCCATGTAAGACTTGTTTTATTGTTGTTTGTCTTATTTCCTTGGCATCCACATCAATGATCCATCCAGAACTACTATTATTTGTACAGTATACTCATTGTCCAAAGATTTTTTTTATTTTGTTAACTGGAAAAGTCTCAGTTTACCCCCTAGTGAACACCAGTCTTTAGCTGTTTTTTTATGTCAAAAGTTCCTCTGCATTTCCTCCTAAGCGCTGAGACTGATGATGATCTGAAGGCTCCTCATCCTGTCCTTATGAGGACTGATATTTTATTCAATGCCATTACATATATTACTGGTCTTAGCGTTGAACAGTATACCATTTGGAATGGTTGTTGACTTGCACCCAAATAGCATATTTGTCTGGCAGTTTCTTTAAGCATAATTTCCTGCATTGACCACCTTCTTAAAAAATTTATAAAATTTCCGTTCTGATCTCAAGCTTAAGCAAATAACTGAGAAAGCACAAATCAGATGCCACATGTATGTCATCATGTACTGTAGATCTCTTGCAAAGAATGTTACAGTATTTTAAAACTACAAAAATACAAGACACTAAAGTATTTTGATACAAAATATTAAGTAATTTTCATCAACCCTATCAAATACAAATGACAAAATGACTTTGTATTTGAAATACATGTATCATAAATACTGCCCATCCCTGATGGTTTATGATATTATAAACTTGTTTTCAACCTTAAATAAAAAGCAATTTTTGCTATAACTCCTAACCTTAGCAGGATATATTAATCCAATCTACAGACAGAGTAAAAAAAATCTGTACTTTGTGCATGGGCTTAATACAATATTGTCACGGTCACACAAGGAAGAGAGGACAGGCTGTTAGAGCTCGTGACGTTTATTAAACACAGTGAATCAACGCCTTCTCATCGGAAGGTGAGGACAACACAGAGTTAACACAAAGATAACACAAAGTCACTTCCCTTGATATGGCGAGCAGACTGATGACAGGAGTCGGACTCGAGCATTCCTTGGAGGATGAACGAAGAGGTACGAAGAGGAGAATGAACGAAGAGTAGAGGTGACCATCTAACGTTGATTCCAGCCGGTGAGTGAATGAGTGAGGTGAGCTTATGTAGTGAGTGGGTGATGCCTGGAGCAGGTGAGAGTGATTACGTGCGCAGGTGTGTGTGGTCAGTAATCTGGTGATAGTGTGCGATGTGTAGTGGATTGTGTAGTGTAGTGTAGTGGACTGTGAATGGTGACTGGAGCTGATGGAACATGCAGAGGGTGTGACAGTACCCCCCCTCCACGGGTGACTCCTGGCACCCTAGACCGGCGACGAGGACGACTACGGCCTCGGGGAGCTGGGCGGTTGGGATGTTGGTGATGGTATTCCTCGAGAAGAGTAGGGTCTAAGACGTCATCTCGGGGTGTCCAAGACCTCTTCTCGGGGCCAAATCCCTCTCAGTCGATCAGGTATTGGATCCGGCTGTCCCGCCACCGGGAGTTGAGAATCTCCTTGACTCTATAAATGTTCTCTCCTATGATCTCAGGTTGTGCTGGAGGGGGAGGCGATTCCGGGTTTGTGGAAGGAGGAGGAACAGGGTTAGTGTAAGGTTTGAGGAGTGAAAGGCTGAGGATATACGTGAGTGTGGAGGTAGGTTGAGGCGGTAAGTGACTGGGTTTATTTGAGAATGTATGGTGTGAGCTGAGTCCCATACCCTCTCGCTCTCCTGGAACCAGTGATCCACCGTGGGTACCTCAGAGGACTCGCCGGTCCATGGGAACAGTGCGGGTTGGTAACCTAGGACACATTGAAACGGTGTTAGTCCGGTGGAGGCTTGCCGTAGGGAGTTTTGGGCGTACTCGGCCCACGGTAGATACTGGCTCCAGGTACTTTGGTGTTGGGCACAGTATGTCCGGAGGTAGCAGGAGATCTCTTGGATCTTCCATTCGGTCTGGCCATTAGTCTGAGGGTGGTATCCGGAGGAGAGGCTGATGGTAACACCCAGAAGTTGGAAAAAGGCTCGCCAGACCCTGGAAATGAACTGTGGCCCGCGGTCTGACACAATGTCTTCCGTGGTTGCGGAAGACATGTTAGAAGAGGGAGTTAGCGGTTTCTAAGGCAGTGGGAAGTGTCTTGAGTGAGATGAGTTTACATGCCTTCGAGAAGTGATCCACGACTACCAGTATGGTGGTGAAACCTTGAGATGGAGGTAGGTCGGTGGCAAAGTCAATGCCTAGGTGTGTCCAGGGTCGGCGAGGAATGGGCAGTGGTTGCAACTTGCCCTCAGGGAGACGGTGTGGGGTGGTAGTGATGGCGCAGACCGAACACCCCCGAACATACTGGGAGACATCTCGGGCCATGCCTGGCCACCAATATTTTCCCTGTAGAAGCAAGAGGGTTCGCCTGCTGCCCGGGTGTCCTGAGCTGAGGGATGTGTGTGCACTACTGAGGAGCGGGAGTCGCTGACTGGCGGGTACGTAGGTTAGGCCTTGGGAAAGTTCTGGCGGTGCAGGTTCCTCGCGGGTAGCGGCACGGATCTCTTTATCTACCTTCCATAGGATGGGTGCTAGGAAGATGGAGGGAGGTAGGATGGGCTCGGGAGTGTCGTGGATGGGGTCAGGTGAGTATATGCGTGATAAAGATGGTGACTGTGAATGGTGACTGGGGCTGATGGAACGTGCAGAGGGTGTGACAAATATACAGTTGTACTTCACGTAAATCAATGCCTGCAGAGCAGTGCACTGTTTGGAACTATCGCTGGTGTATAAGTGTGTACCTACGGGTATAGAGTGAATAATAATGTTGTTGCAGGTGTTTCATTGTACCATAGTTTCACAAAGTAAAACCATTATGCTCTAAATTTACATTTGGAAAGTGAACAGTATATTTTAAAACAACAAAAGATTAATTATTCATTTTACCTGACTCTACGCCTATATTCTAGAGAGCTAACCTAATTGCAAGCTAATTTAGTGCAATTATTTTGCAGTAATTTTTTTTATTAGTTACATTTCACAATCATTCCAAATGTCTTGTATGATTTTTTTTGTCTATGCTTGTCAACAGATTATTACATAGCCTGCATAGGTAGATTTTCAGTGAGAAAGATTATCAAGTAATACAGCTCGTAAAATGACGCTTTTTGCAATTTCAATATATTAAAAATGTACAATATTAATCACACCCACACTTAACCACCAACCCCCATCGAACCTAATAATACAATTATTATTATTATAAAAATAATACAATTATTATTATTATAAATTAATAATAATAATTATTAATATTACTTGTGTATTACTTGTGTATTAGTAATATTACTTGTGCGTAGACCCGCCGATAAGAATTATGGGTAGAATTTAACTATTGGCCAGCAACAGAGAGCGCCAATTTCAAACTGCATTTTCTGCACCAGTTGGGTTTGAGTTGTTTCAAATTGCTTCGGGGAATATTGATGGAGCGACATAGAAGACTGAACGCTCTAGCTGACAGGTTCAGTTCTTTAATTCAAAGAAGAATTTCAGAAGAAGGAAACTCTTCAGATGTGGGACTTATCGACAGGTATGCTTGTATTAATTTGCTAACCCGCCTTCTTTGCCATCGTAACGTTACTAGTGGGACTGTACGATTTGAACTGTTATACTGTTTTTATTGCGATATGAACAGAATTCTATGGATTACATAAATATCTCTGTATAGAGATATTTAATAGGTTTAGATTCATTTGGTGATTTTAAAACAGCAGTTAAGAGCTTGCGTTTTGACATCTAAATGTCTTTTGCCTGTAGCGTTTAAAAAACAGTGTGCTGTCATCGGTATTTTTACAGAAAGTACAGAAACTAGTCTTATTAAATTTGCCCACTTTTATTTGTGTTTTTTTGACGGCAAGCTCCTGTCCGTAAACGACTTGTAGGGGTTATCGCGCCTAAAAGCGTGTAGAAAGCGCGCTCCTTTGTCGTTGCTAGGCGACCATCAACCGTTTTCTCAGAGGATGACAAACTGACAAAATATTGCTGCAACTCCAATACAAGTTTTATTTATTTTATTTAAAAAACACTTCAGTGTTTGGATGCTCTTTGTTTGTCTGATATAATTAGTCCGATTTGTGATTTGTGTATATTCCAGTGACCTGGCCCACTCAGATTGAAGGCTGGTCCACACAGACAAAAAATTTTTTAAGGTGAAAAATCCTGCATTGAAATAAAGGGACTAAGCTGAAAAGAAAATGAATGAATGAATCCTGCATTGAAAACATGTAAGAAATGTAAGGCGTAATAGGAATGTAATTAAATTTTGATAATTAGCAGTAGTACATTTGTCAATCAAATTTCAAGTCCTCCTTCATTGCACAAAAATTGAACTGTCCAGCTGTTGCTCCCCACTTTGTTTTTGACTGATTTGATTGACTGAGGCAGCAGCTCTGAAAACGAAACTAGAAGTGCTGCCCATGACCATTCTGATTTGCTGGGCAAAGACATTATTAGTAATAAAATGACAAACGAGTATTATGAGAGAGGTATAATAATATATCAATCTGGTTTAACTTGCTTTCAGCATTGAAATGACTTGTTTTGGTAGTTTCATTGTAGTAGTGTACTAATCTTGCTTAGGCGATCGTTTTGCATTTCAAAAGTCTGAAAAATATACGTTATGTTGATCTTAGCAGTGTTGGGGCAAAAGTACTACATTACAATATAAAGTCATTTAAAGAAATCTAAAGTCACAAGTAGCCAAATGTGTTACTTTACTTTTTATAAGGACAGTAATGTGAAAGTATGTGTTATTTATTTATTATTATGCAGTTATTAAGCATCGAAATTTTTTTTTTTTTTTACAAATGAGCTTAATTCAGTATACTTGTACTTAACTTTATTTAATAGAATATGTAGATTATTTGGGTAAACCGTTAAACGGCGCCTTTCACTGTTCTACATTCTTCACTGGTCATCATTACTGATCTGTGTGATTTTCATTCTGCGAAGTGTTTTCTACGGAGGTGATTAATGCAGTATAATTTCACGAAATCAATATATGATTTTATTATGTTTTAATTAGTATTTTGACATAATGAATCGAATTTAAATAAACAATTACTCAAGCTAGCTAATGCTCACTGTGTGTGGTTGCTTATTTTAATTGCCAGAAAGTTTACCACAGACTATGATAAACCAAAAAACACCTAGATATTGTCATATTTTCATTGTCTTTTTTGTTCTTTAAAGCTTAATAAAGAACAAATAAATTCAGTATCAGAATCTGTTTAAAATGCTTATATTTATATATTTATTGCTGAATTACAACGTCAGTTTTCTATTGGCCTCGTGACAACGTGAATGATTTCAGATTCTCAACACATTTCTGCAATTTATTTTTGCAAAATATTGGATTCTCAAAAATGTCAGTCAATTACTGTTATCAGAGATCATACATACACGAAAATAGTTACTACACTTAGTTTAAGAGTAGGCACTGAGGTCCACCCTATTTCCAAGTCCACTCATTTTAAAATTTCTGGTCTCGCCCAGGTATATTCCAGACACAGTATGAAGCTGACCTTTGGTCAGTTCTTGTCTTGCATGCAGCATTCTGGAAGGTTGAGGTGTTTAGCGCCTGGAATACACGAGCGCGTTGTTCCCAATATGAGAGCGCAAACCGAGCGCCTCCACTGGAAATAATGAACTTGAGCGCAAAAGACGCGATATGTGAACGGCCCCTAAGTCTGCTTTTAAGAAACGAGCTATATCGCTTGCATGTAATATAATTATTTTTAAAAAATTCCATTTTCAAAAAAACTCCGATTTCGGGGCACCTTCATCACAATTCACAAATCATAGATAATAGGGAACCGCATTCCGTATTGCATGGTATTGCTTTGACTCACCACTTTTATAATTTGTGGAAACTTTCACAGATCAGTTTAGTTCAGTTAACCCTTTCCTAAATCAAAAAAATGTCAGAAAAGTGTCAGAAATCAGTTTTGGCCAGTTATCTTATTTGTGAGTCATGTACACCACTGTAATTATTTTACCAATCAGATTTTTATGGTCACAGGCATGTGAAAATTCTGTATTTTATTTTGTATTTTGTGCTGAGTAAGACTAAGGATGTTCCGAAGAGGAGAGGAAACCTTTACAAGACAGCGGTCTCAGAGAGTCCGCTTTGCAAGAATTAGAATTGGATTCATTACCAATGGGGAGGACTCAGTATATATACCAAGGCGTAAGTGCAGTTTTAATATAACATTTTGAACCGTTTTAATCAAGAAAATATTGTTATAACTTTGAATCAGAGATGTGCTGTTTTCTGATTATGTGATTGTTTAATGAAGTAGGTATTATCCATTGCTCCTAGTGTTAGGCTGTTAGGTGTTGTGGGGGTTTCTAGGCATAGGTTTCTCTGGATAATCATGCTTCCCTCAGACTGGTCTCCACATATTATGGATTATTATACATATAGTTTCATACATTTTACTTACTTGACATTGATTCTGTCACATGACCTTGTTTAAAATGAATCTGAGGAGCACAGTCCTTTTACAAATAAATGAAAATTGGTTGAAGTTAGTTTAACTAGACCAGATTCAGTTAGTGTGCAGGACATACAAAACAAGTATTTATCGCGTTCTGCTAAAAATATTTTTTCCATCATTTACAGCTGGGGTAACACAGAAAGTGTTAGTTGTGGCCTGGACAATGGCTGAGGAGGAATTTGTTTCAAGAATTAGAGACGAATTCCCACAGCTGCAGGACCGTGAATTCTCTCTGTGCAGAATAAACAGGCATAGGCAAATAATACCATTAGAGCTCTCCACAATTTGCCCTGCGACAATTAAGGCCTGCCAGGAGTTAAGACATTCACGGTCAGCTGTGTATATACGACCCAAGGTATGAATATTTAGCCATTTCTCTTTTTTAAATAAATAGATTGACAGTTAGTTCAACAGGTCATTATATAAAATAATTAAAAGACACGACAAACAAATTTAAATGTATGCCATTTGCTTATGTTGTGCACAATGTGATGTGGTAATTAAATAGTAAAATGTAGATGTGTTTGTAATTTCATTTTGACACTTATGCAGCATTTTGGCCTTCTTTAGGTTTTGGAGCCAGCAGGGCAAGAAAATGTACTTCAAGATGACGATGTAAATTTCTCAATTGTTCAAGTTTAGGATACTGAAATCTACCAATTACAGTTTTCGTGCATGCAACAGTTTTCCTAGTTACATTTTTGGGGTACTTTTTCAGGTTTTGGAGCCAGCTGCTGAGGAAAATTTACTTGAAGCTGACAATGTAAATCTTTCAATTGCTATGTTTTAATATTCTGAAAGCAATTAATGTATGATTTACATGTGAGAATGTTTCTGCATTCAACGTGGTGTCCCCTTATTGTTTTTAGGTTTTGGAGCCAGCTGATTATGAAAATTTACTGGAAGATGACAATGTAATTTTTTTTGGTGTTACATCTTAAGACTCTGAAAGCAACCAATGTATTATTTACATGTGACAGTTTTTCAGAATGCAAAGCAGTGATTCCAAATTACAGCATTTTGTGTTTTTCCAGGTTGTAGAGCCTGCTGTGGATGGACATGAACTGCCAAATAACAATGTAAATATACTTTTTTCAAATTTAAGATACTACATGGAATATGCATGTCAGTTTTTCAGAGGTCACTTTGAGGTCACACGTTTTTTTATTATTATTATTTTTTATATTTTTGGAGCCGGCTGGTGATGAGAAAGTTTTTTTTGCCATGATGTTTTAAAATAATGAAGGCTTTTAAACATTATTAAAAGTTAAGCTAAGTAAGTTGATTAGGTTTGCAGTATATTTTGAAGTTATGTTAAAATTTAAAGAAATCCAAAACACACAGTATAACTGCCTGTGAAATAATCTGGCTTGAGAACAGTTAAAGATCTTTAAAGACAATATATTATGTTGTAACTAATAAATTTTTTTGTAAATAAATTTTTGCAGGACTTGAGGGCATGGAGGGCACTAAGGCAAGAACAAGACAGAGAGTATAATCTTTCTTTGGAAACAGATAGAGTAAGGGTAAGTATCATAATCTACAAAACTACAATTTTTTTTATATTGCACTTTTTTACTGTCAGCATGCATGGATTGATGACACTTGCATATATTATTCTAATGTATACAGTTAAAGTCAGAATTAGTAGCCCCCCTGTTAAATTTTAATTATTTTATATTTTATCCCAATTTCTGTTTAATAGAGAGGTTTTCTCAACACATTTGTAATCATAATATTTTTAGCAAGTAAGCTCTAATAAGTAATTTTTTAAATTTTTGCCATGATGACAGTACAAAATATTTGACTTGATGTTTTTCCAGATATTAGTATTCAGCTTAAAGTGACATTTAAAGGCTTAAATAGGTTGATTAGGCCAGCTGGGGTAATTACGCAAGTCATTTTATAACAATGGTTGGTTCTGTAGAAAAAACAATATTGTTTAAGGGGGCAAACAGCTTTTATTCTAGCGGAAATAAAACAAATATGACTTTCTCCAGAAGAAAAAATATTATAGGAAATACTGTGAAAAATCCCTTAATCTGTAAAAAAATTACAGGAGGGCTAATAATTTCGATTCAACTGTACAATCAATTAACATTTTAACATTTAACATTTATTTGAATTCTACCTGGTGGCTCACCTTTTTATTTTTACATTTTCAATTGCATCAGGAAAGAAGGAGACAACAAATTCAAGAGTGCGAAATGCGACGGAGAAAAGTATGTTTAACTTGGATGTATCTAGAAAATTACTGTTTTCTGTGTATATAACCTAAAAAGTCTGTACTCTTTAAAAAGGCAATAGAGAATCGCCAGACATATATATCAACACTTGTTGAGCCGGCAGATGGAATAATTCTACAATTCAAATACCCAGATGGGAGACTTATAAAGAGGACATTCAAAGTCACACAGCCATTTCAGGTTAATAGTCAATTCACTTGTGTACCTATTTATTGAAAAAAAAAAAATCCATTACAGACGTTATATTTTATTTATTTCACAGGACTTGGTTGCATTTGCTGGTCTGGATGAGATGGCAAGTGAGGTTTTCTCTGTACAGCTGCCACTCTCACTATCTCCCTTATACAGCAATTTAGGAGGTACACTACAAGATCATGGAATAGTAGGACCGTCCACACTTTATGTGTTGTGGTTGTCTTCCGATGAAATACAGGTAAAAAAAAAAAATGTTTTATTACATTATGTGATAATTACAAATGGTAATTAACAACGTGAATCATCATCTTGACTATTTATTTGTTTAATTAAAGAGCTACCTTTTTACCTTGTCTCACTCAATTTAACCTAGGAAGCATCTCTAAACCATTTTATACACGTGTTCTAAACCCATTTCATTCTGTAATATCTAGACTTTTGTGGCAATCTGCCTTCAGAGCTTGTACATTCTCTTAGCCTACTCCCTTTATTCTCTTAGACTATTCCTTTTCACTGGCCTATATTGCAGTAATCAAAAGTAAACACTGAAAAACACTTTTTCCTTTTTCTCAAGTAATTGAGATCTTTACCACTAAAGTTTACATTTCTGTCTGATTTGTCTGTAGCGGTGTCTGTCTTTTTGTCCTGATTAATATATTGCATTTTGTCTTATATATGAATTGAACAGACAAGGTAAGAATGGGAGTTCAAATATTTGTATGCACATTACTTATAATAAATGTTATCAATTCAGGAAATTCTAAACAAAACTGCCATGTCATCGACTGGATTGACACCTGCCATCTCTCCCACACACTCCTCCATTTCACACCTTGACCTTTCCATTTCTCCCCCTCACCCTTCTATATCTCTCCCACATCCCTCCATCTCCCCTCCACACTTCTCCATCTCTCCCCCACATCCCTCTATCTCCGCTCCACACCTCTCCATCCCCCCCCCACATCCCTCTATCTCCCCTCCACACATCTCTATTCCACCCCCATATCCCTCCATCTCCCCTTCACATCTGTCCATGTCCCCTCCAGACCCTTCTATTAACCCCCAACACCTCTTCATTCCCCCCCAAAATCCCTCCATCTCCCCTCTACACCTGTCCATTCCCCCTCCACATCCCTCCATGTCACCTCCACACCCCTCTATATCCCATCCACACCTCTCCATGGCCCCTCTACAGCCCTCCATGTCCCCTCCACACCCCTCCATTTCCTCCCCACAGCCCTCCATTTCCCCCCCACACCCCTCTATTTCTCCTCCACACCCCTCCATGTCTCTTCTACTATCTTCCCCACTATCATCAATATCTCCCCCTCCCGTCACTGTGTCATCTCCCTTGTCACCAGCCATATCTGAAGAGTAAGTAATGAATTATTCTGTGGAAATATTGTACTTGTTCATATTTGTAGTCCTATTAAGAGTAATAATTGTCAGTCAAACTTAAACATATGCTTAATTTTAATAATTTAATATATCATGATAATGAACATGCACAATATTGATATTGTGGGCACTTAAAAGCACTGTGAATAAATAATAACTCTTTTACATTCGGCAGAACAGTTTTTGTTTTTCAATCCCATCTCAAAACTAATTTCTTTTAACCTAGTATTTATTTAAGACAATATGGCAGCAATTTTGTACGAGTGTATTGGCCATATATTTGTTTTTACTGTTAAAAAACAGTTTTTAAAAGATCTTTGCAAATAAATTGATGTTCTTAACTTAACGTATTACAATTACAGCCATAATCCAATTAATGGACGGGTTTTACAGTAGCAGAAGTCATCATAGTTGCGTAAACTTATAACACGTTAAACGTGTCATAACAGCCTTGTGAAAAGGGTCCATAATCATAATTGTTCTATTAAAAAAAGTTAATGGTAATAAAAGTGAGTGTTTTTAAGTAAAATTAAGAAATTAATTGTAGCAAATCTGTCTTTTTCTCATTGTTTTGCAGTGAGAACATTTGTTTACTAATAAAAACATTTGTTTACTATTAACATAAAGCAGTAAACAAAGTATTGCTGTTATTATACCTGGTAAAGTAATCTTTTAGCAGCATGGCCAACGTATACTCTAATAAAAACTTCAATAATTAATTGCAAAAAGAAAATTTGATACCGGCACAAGCCTAGTCAGATTATACATAATGACTATATATCAAAGGTTAGTATTTGTTGTGACAAGCAATTTGTAAGGAAAAGTTTTTAAAAATCCCTTTTGCAGATTGTTTAATCAATAGTGTATACTTTCATGAATGAACAAACTAAAAGTGTGTACTAAGCTTTAGTTTTTATTTTAATGCTTTGCACGTTAGCTCAAATAACAGAGAACAGAATTATATAGTACAGAACCATTAATCAGGATGGTGTTGATTTATTTACGATGCTATATTTTGGAGACCTTATGGGTCCTGGGACAGTCTTGTTCTTTTTCTACTGTATGCACAAGCTTTCTTGGGTCTGAGAACAGTGTGAGCATTTAGAAGGCTTAGATTGAGCTAAAAGTTACCAACTAAATGTTAATGTGCAAGAAGGCATGTCACTATATATTATTAAATTATTGTATCTCTATGAAGTACTTATAATAATTGTATTAATTCTTTTCACACAGACATTTGGATATTGTAAACATCTTGCATGCCCTTCAGTCAAGGGTGAGGCACGGGTCTCTTTTTGCTAATCAAATAAATGTCCTCCGTGGGGAAGAATTTGATTGTGCATTGAGGGCATTTAGGCGGTCGGCTTTTGATCCTCAATACAAGCTGGATGTTGTATTTGTGGATGAAAGTGGAGTAGGTGAAGGGGCTGTTGATGAAGGTGGGCCCACAAGGGAGTTCTGTCGTCTTCTCATGGGCCAGCTCCAGCAGCACCAAATTTTCGAAGGGCCTTCGGAGTCAAGAGCTTTGGCTCTAGATAGTGTTGGTATGCTTGCTTTTTACACAATCATTGTAAATGTCACCATTGCATATAACTTTACTTTGATGGTCTCTTTAACACATTTTGTTGATTTTAAATAAGTTTGCAACTACATGCTAACTAATTGTCTTTAGAGTATTAGTAGACTGTTAGGTCGGGGTTAAAGCTCAGATTAGTGTAAGTTGACATGTACTTGCAAAGTTTCTTTGTCAGGAGAATGTCTGTTGCTGGAGCAGCATCAGCAGATATTAACCAGACAGTCTGATATTACTAAAGTTGTATCAGTTGGCATGTAGTTGCAATGTAAGTTATAGTAAAAAGAAATATGCAAAAGGGAACCAAAAAATAAAGTGATACTCACCATTCTGTACATTATTTGATTACACATTGGCCATTGTACACTAACACTGAACACACTGATATATTTTGCTGCATTAAGACCTTTAATGTAACACATTGTCCTCTTGTAGCTTTGCACAATGGGACTTACAGGCTTGCAGGCCAAATGCTTGCTGTGTGCCTGATTCAAGGTGGGGTGTCTCCACATTTTTTTTCAAGACGGCTCTTCAGGCAAGTCTGTGGACTTCCACCCCTTCCAGCTTCAATTGAAGAGGTGGCAGACCATGAGCTACAGGAGAAATTGCGGAAGGCAAGTTTGCGTTATATAATTTTGATAAGTGTTTCGTGTATTGGTACCACAAGACACCAGTGTGTCCCAATATGTGAAACATGATCTACTATGTTTGAAGAAAAAAAGGAGGAAAACAACAACAACAGCGTGGTTTTCAGGGTACAATTCCATCATGTTTCTTTCTACAAAGTAATATCTAAATGCTGTTTTATAACTATTATTTTATATCATTATTGATGCAGGTTCTATCATGTAAAGGCAGAGGATTAAAGTTTCTTTCCGCTTATATGTGTAAAATATGCAATACTAAATTAGCAGGCTGCTGGAGAACACTCACATTCTATAACTCCCAGAAGTCACTATATTGCTATTATATTATGCTACTATATTGCTGCTTCCTAACTGCCAGCAAAAAACTTTATTCTTTAAACAGACTCAGAACACTGGTAAAGCAAAACATTATGTTAAGGTTTATGGAAATACAGCCCTATTTGTTTATAAGATTAATTTTAGGATTGAAATTGTAACCCTTATATGTATGAATGCTAAAGCGCTTCAAAGCAATCATTCTGAACTGAGGTATGCAGGCTAGATAGGACTTTGTACATATTACATAGACTATATATAAGGTATTAACAGTAATGCACTTTATAATTCATGTTCTTTCTTTATATACTAGCTTGCAAATGCTGCAACTGTTGAGGAGGCCAGGGAGGCAGTCACTGAGGCAGCAGAAGAGCTATCAGCAATGGGAGCTCTGTGCTTTATGAACTCCATGGCACACAGAGATGAAGTTGTGGAAGCAGTAGTGGAGTTTTATACTGAAGGCCGAATTCATGCTGCGCTCCAGCAGTAAGTACACAAAAAGAATGTTTAATATACTAAGAATGAGTGGGAAAATGCACACAACACAAGAAGTTTTTGGCAGATTTTTCTGGAAATTTTAGTATGAAAAAGTAAGAAATTTTGAACCCTGCTTACTGCAATAGCTGTTCAAATTGGTCACATTACATGGCTCAATAATAACGGCATTAATACCAGACAAATAACCTGACTTAAACTACAATAAACAAAAATAAGTAGGTAATCACAAAAACAGGTATTATTCAAATGTGAAAGTAAAGTAAAATGATAATACTAAACAAATAGTATACAAAAAAGGGGAAAAAATAATGGAATTGGCAGAGAAACAGTAAATTGTTTTGTAATTATACATACATATGAAGCAGTTTTGTCATTTTAAATCTTAGTTTTGTTTTAAAATGTATTATCAATCAAGCAATACCCCAAACTTTTAAAACTTTTAAATAAGGTTGTGTATTACTTAATGTTAGTTAATTCTTTAGTTAACATGAATTATCAATGGAATGAAATAAATGAAAAACACATATGTTAATAATTAATCTTTGTTAATGTTAACTACACATATTAACCTGTTAATTATTGAAGAACGACTTTATTCAGGATTACATACTGTTTTGTTAATGCTAATTTACACATATTCTAATACTTCTCTCTGTACTGTTGGTCACTTTATCTCGCTTGTCTTTTTAATTTTTTTGTGTTTGATAATATGTCAACCTATCTAATTCATGAACAAGTGCATTAGTGTATGTGAAAAATCCAACTTACAAATTGTTAACTCAATTCAAAATTGTGAGTTGGGTGGACATATTTTGAGCAAAAAGTAGTCTTGACTTAAACCAGTCATTTCAGTCAACTTAAAAAAAATTATTTGCCATGACTTCAACCACTGAAGTTGAGTAAACTCAAAATTTCTTTGCAGCCGGTTGCTTTAAAATTTTAAGTTAACTCAACTTTTTATTTTTTACAGTGTGTAAGTAAACATTAATTAGACTGTTAATGTAAAGAAATGCATTGGTATGTAAGTTAGCATTAACAATCATGTAATGCTGAATGAATTCAATGTTCAACTATAGTTCATATTAAGTAATGCATTAACTAAGTGGTTAATATATGTTTAGTTCACATGAACGTTTGTTAAGCAATACTTAATATGTGTTCATTGTTAATTTATGTTAACCAATGCACTGACTAATACAACCTTATAGGTGTTACCATAAAGGTTATACAAGTATTGTTCAGTCTCAGTTTATGTTAGAAAATAGACTAGTTATCATTAACTGATGAAACTTTATCGTAAAGTATGACATTTTTGTCATATTTTTGTTCTTGTTGGGGAGGGTCAGGGCCTCACAGTGGCGCAGTGGGTAGCACGTTCGCCTCACAGCAAGAAGGTCGCTGGTTCGAGCCTCGGCTGGGTCAGTTGGCGTTTCTGTGTGGAGTTTGCATGTTCTCCCTGTGTTGGCGTGGGTTTCCTCCGGGTGCTCCGGTTTCCCCCACAAGTCCCAAGACATGCGCTATAGGTGAATTGGGTAGACTAAATTGTCCGTAGTGTATGAGTGTGAATGGGTGTGTATGGATGTTTCCCAGAGATGGGTTGCAGCTGGAAGGGCATCCGCTGCGTAAAACATAGGCTGGATAAGTTGGCGGTTCATTCCGCTGTGGCGACCCCAGATTGATAAAGGGACTAAGCCGAAATGAAAATGAATGAATGAATGAATGGGGAGGGTCAGTTTTGCAAAAGGATCCAGTAAAATGGTTCTGCATCCAGTCAATCCAATGCTACATTTAACACTCCAACTTTTACTTTAGGTTCAAAGAAGGTCTAAATGCCATTGGCCTTCTAAATGACATGAGAGTCCACCAAGGTGTCTTTGAGGACATATTCCTGAAAAGCACCAAAAAACTGACTGCAGGAGACATAGCAGACCTGTTTGAGCCTGATTTCACATCGCCAAGAGGCTCCCACAAACGGAGACAGGAGTCCAGGTCGTTGGCGTTCTGGAGGGACTGGCTGCTGGAGGTCGAGGGTGAGTTTTAAACTACAAAAAGTCCTTGCGGACCTTTTTTTTTTTTTGCATTACCCCTTTACACTCACAGGGATGTCTTTTTTTCCATACAAACACAGATTTTAATATTTTCTTACCTCTGTTGGGTGGCCCATCTACTTTTCATAAATCTGATTTTTGTGGGGTTTAGTTGTCATCATTAATACAACACCTGTCTAATTGCCATTTAGGCTTGGAATTTTACCATATTTCCAATATTTGACAAACTGATTTTCAGATATTCCACATCTTTGGAGTCAAAAAGCAGGAAAAATTATCCACACATTTTAATGTGCTCTTTAGTGTAAGAATTCAGTGATCATGTGGTGTATGCATAAAAATAAAACTGAAATTCTGGATTTTCATTTTACAAGGTGAGGTACAACAGTATTATCCTTGCCATTCATATGTTTTTACTGTTCTTTAGTGCTATGTCCAAAGACTATATATTAGACTTGAAAAACAGTTTTAAAAGTACTTCATGGAAAGAGTTTAATGAACTAATTTCCCACCTTTTCTGGACAGGTGGAGATGCTGCTCCAATTTTGCTTCCTGATATCTTAATATTTGCAACAGGATTGGAAAAGATACCAGCAATGGGATTTACAAACACGCCACAGCTGACCTTTCTGCATGAAGAAGACGAACTGGCTGCATTCCCAACAGCCAACACGTGCGCACTAATTCTGCGAATTCCAGTGAAAAACAGTTACACTGCATTTAAAAATGCAATGGAAACTGGAATTGGTAATTCAGGCCAGTTTGGAATCCAGTAAATGTAAATTTGTACTTGTAAATAATTTTGTAGTTTGTAGATATTTTGATTTGAATTTTATATATATATATATATATATATATATATATAGTTAAATTGTCAGTGTTGACTTAAATCACTAATTAATCATTAAAGTCACTGTTTACTGAATAATATTTTATTTTTAGTTATTTTGTTTAACACAATAAATGGTTTCAACTGTTCTATATTGTTTCATTTTCTCATTGGATTTCATGCATGAATTTTCATGCATGAAGTACATGTGAAATTAGTAAAATAATAAACTGAAATATCTAAGCTTGACTGTAACCAGTAGTGTTTGGGGGAAAATGGATTTGACAACAGCAAGACTGAATGTAAATTAAAAATCAAGGAAATGGTCATTCTTGCAAGAATGTTTAGTGGTGCACACATATAGTAGGGGTTACAGTAAAAACATCTAGGACTTTACGAAAACATTTAAGGCACCCACACAGACAGATACACGCACAGACACAAACAGTGCTCAACATAATTGAGTACACTCCATTTTGAAAATGAAGATCCATTTGTTAGTAAATATAGCTAATATATTTTGGCTTTTAAAAAATATTTTTCCCTAACATTTCCCAAAATTTAGGTGTACTACTTTTGGACCGTTATCATAAGTTATTTTGTTAGATTAGCTCCAGATTTGGCTTCAGGACTGACTAAAAAAATATATATGCATAAATATAATATTGAAAATATTAGTTTAAATGAAAAATTTGTGAGGGGTGTACTCATATATGTTGAGCTCTATACATGCACATAGACACACACAGACAGCCATATCACTCTGCAACCCAAGACTGGTTGCTCACTAAAGCAGTGTTAATTACAGGGAGTCAATGAATCTAATGACCTCTTTCAAGAGGTCTACTCCAAGGTTGTCTCTTGGTCCTGCCAAGGGATCAACAAGTTGCTGAAGTTCAGCCAAGCTGTCATTGTCCAGGGTGTATTCATTCAAGGGCACCTCAACACTGTCTGGCCAGTCAAAATGTTGTAGCCGAGGTGAATGGGGCAGATCTGCTTCCACATGTGGCTGTTCATCACCTCCAAACAATCCCTGGATCCCTGTCAGATTTCGTGCCTGTAAACAAAGACAGCCACGCACAAACATCTGATGTGGAGACAGGTATCTTGCAGTTCTCAGGCAGTGATGATTCCATTGATTTAAAAAAAGTTTCAAGTCACGATTTATCCAGGGCAGATAAATGTAGTGAAGTGCCCAAAGATGTTTTTCATTGTTGCAATTCAATTCGCCTGTATCCTCTAAAAGGGTGAACAGGGAATGGTACACATTTACCACTCCACTCCAAACATCTCTCCACAGTCTCTCTATCCGCTGGTTGTGAGTGCTCCTGCCCCTTAAAGCACTCCCCCTGGCAAAACCTCGAAAAACCTCCATAAACAGACAAACAGCATTGTTCTCTCCACCTTGGTCACAACGAACTCTTGATGGCACACCATACTGGTCAACAGCCTTAACAAATTTTTCCATCACAGTGCTGCTTCTGTTGTTGTTTGATGCCTCCAAAAATGTGACCAGTCTGCTGAAGCCATCAATAGCCCCATGAATTACAATTCTCCACCTGCGAATGTAATATTAAACAATGTAAACATTTACTGAACATTTGTATGAATTGTATAAAATTAACTTTATTGATAGATATCAATAAATACAGAATAAAGTCTTGTCTTTATATATATATATATATAAAATTCTATACACACCTAATGAGCTTGTGGTTGCCATCCAGATGCCACAAAGAATTTGGCCCTGCAACTTGGTATGTACGTCTGCGCAGCCTGGAAGACATGGCTCTGCATGCAGCCCCTTCTGGGTTGGTCCGCAGCATACTTTGACGAACACGCCTCCTTTGTACCAATATGCCTTCTCCAAAAAGTCGCGCTCGAACAGACTCTGGGCCTAACAAATCATTGCTGGAGACCACTTGGCACACTCTGCCATCCAGCTCTGCATCAGACATGTTTGTAAAACGCCCACGTAGAGAAAGATTAAAGGACCTGTGAAAGCCAATAAACATTTTACAAGGTAATATTAAAATACCAATATTGATTCATTTACACCTAAAAGAAAGGATTTCATGTTATTTAGTTTTTTAAAAATTAAGTCAGAATGATATTTATAATTGAGCAATTTTATGTTGAAAGCAATTTAATTTATGTCTTTGAAAACAAAGGTCATTTTTCCAGATAGAACAGATATTTACATAAATGTAGGAGCTTATTTGTTCGGATTCAATAACCAATGTTATAATATATGATGCATTTCTGTTTTTAATAATTTTGTTACATTAACTTACATTATTCAAATGTGTTGTTCAGATAAATATTCTGTACATTTTGCATTGAAAATATGTACCATGTTAAAAATTGTTTGCTGGCTCTTTAAGAATTGCATCTGTTAAGTCTGATGGTAGTGCCTTCTTTAGAAGACAGCGGAGTCACACAGTTTTCTTTACCGCATCCGTGATGTTTGAATTGTAAGATTATATTTTGTTTGCTTTATTTTTATTTGTTTATGTATCTCTGAGTGAAGATTAAAAGATAACGGGCTCTATTTTAACTATCTAGGCGCAGAGTCTAAGGGCCCTATCATACACCCATGCAATAAGGCACAAGAAGTGTTTGCCGCAACGTATTACTATTTTCAGACAAGCGCAACAGTAATTTTCCCGTTTTGCACCAGGTTGTTTAAATAGCAAATCCATTTGCGCCGCTTTGTGGACTCATGGGTGTTCCGGTCTAGAAAGGAGGTGCATTGTTGGTGCTTTGCTATTTTGAGGAACTGAAACGGACAAGAAACGGACTACATATATTTCTTTATTGGACACTGAGCAAAGACTGAAACTGAAACCAAGATGTGCACTCACAATAAATATATTTTGAATAATAAATGTACAAATATATTTTAAACATATTTCTTACTTTATGAGAATAGGCTACATCCATGATTAAGGCAATAACTTGTTAAAAAGTTCATTGTGGTCAAATGTTTTCATTCCAAGTCATTTTAGGACAGTCTGTGGTTTGGTCTAAGTGACTTATGATGTAGGGACAGACAGAATCTGCTGACATTTTTTGCTATTTCTGCTGAGAATTTTGTAAAAAAACTGCTGATTTATGCGGAATGATTTTAGAAGTATCATAACTAAAATTTTTATATATGAATTTAAAAAATAATACATTTTTAACTTTTATTTAATGTTTACAATGCAAATCCAATCAGATCCACTTATTTGATAAACAAAACAGGTACCTCATATCTACTAAAAGACAGAACTTTACAAACTGTATTGTAAATAAATCATATGAACATTTTAATATTATTATTATTATATCACAATAATGTTAGTGAAATTAATTTAAAAAGTGAAGAAATATAAATTTACACAAGTAAATACATGGTCTAAAAATCTGTCGATTTCTGCGCGCACAGATTCCGTGTGGCCGTGGGCCTATGTTTCACTGATTTAGGTTCTAATTTTAATACTGAAAACTTTATGAAATATTCTTAGAGCAAAAATCAAAGGCCTAATTGTAGAACTAACATGCCCATTATTTTTTAAGATTTTCTTCTAAATCAGCATATAAGGATATACTTTTAGCCCTGATGTTTTGAAATATGGCCTCAGATTTTAATGTAGACATTTGTGCAAAGTTCTCTTGAGCCGTGGATATTACCGTGATTATAATGTCTGAAATTATAGAGCAAATTTCTGCATTAAGAAAGATTGTTTATTTACCTAAGGCGTCGTTTCACTGTGCGACGTGAAGTAACCAGCATGTCTGCAATTTGAGGTATCGTGAACTTCAGGGACAGTAAAAACTGCAGTTGTTCCAGGGTGATGAGGTACTGTGGACGCCCAGTTTGCCCCCTTACCAGAGGAGCTTGATACCCAAGCGAAGCAGCTACAGTAAACAGAAAGTCAGATGTATCAATAAGCTGTAGTGATATTTATTTTACAATTACAAATCACATTAGCATTAGGTTACTTTTAATTATGTTACTAGTGCATTAACTACTTTTTGACAGCGTCAGTAGGCCTACATTAAATATTAAACGTCCAATTCCACTGCATATCTGAACACTACTAGTCTCTCAAACTCAAAAAACATCTCGAAACATACCACCAGGTTGTTGTTGCTGTAGAATGACAGCCAAAAACTGCCTAATTATATTCAGAAGTTCATTGGCTCTTTCAGATTCGACAAGTCTTCCTCTTATCCACTCAATCTTCTGTGCCATATTTTCCATTCTATACAGTCAAGTAAATGAAGAAAACAATACAATCAATGTATGAAGTTTTGTGTTAAAGTGAAATAGAAAAATGTTTTAGCTAAGGTCCTCATACCAGGTAATACATCTGAGATAATTGACATTATGAGCTGATCACGGGCTAAATAATTATTTTGTGTATTTGCAAAAAATATGGATTAATTTGTTTGTGATTACTATGTGTTCCTAGACATGTTTCCACTGCAGGTCATCATACAGTTTCAATTTCGATAAAATAATAAAATCTCTCTTTCATAATGTATAATTATGTAGGATTAGAGATGCAGAATAAATTTATACTTTATAACTACTAACGAGCAGTTTAAATCTTAATAACAGGCAGGTAATAAGCCAGTAGTTAATAGCATGAATGAATAGTGACCTAAACTAAAGTGTCACCAAATCCTGCATAGAAAACGAAATTAAATATTTTTTAATTAAATATTTTGGTACATTTCATTGTAGCCAAATCTTGTTTAGGCATATTTAGGTTATTTTAAAATGAGCTTAATTCAGTATACTTGTACTTCACTTTATTTAATAGAATATGTAGATTATTTGGGTAAACCGTTAAACGGCGCCTTTCACTGTTCTACATTCTTCACTGGTCATCATTACTGATCTGTGTGCGACACCTACTGGCGGAAAATAATTTAGCATTTTTATTCTGCGAAGTGTTTTCTACGGAGGTGATTAATGCAGTATAATTTCACAAAGTCAATATGTGATTTTAATATATAATTTGTATTTTGACATAATGAATCGAATTTAAATAAACAATTACTCAAGCTAGCTAATGCTCACTGTGGAGATTACCGTTAGTGGTTGCCTATTTTAATTGTCAGTAACCACAGACCACGATAAAGCAAATAAACACCTAGTTTATGTTGTCATGTTTTCATTGTCTTTTTTTGTTTCTAGCTTAAAGTAAAAATGTATAATGTAGAACACAAGTACATATATTTTAAAATCTAGGTGTTGGTTTGTCCATTAGAAATAAGATGAGCAAATTCATAGTTATAACAACTCAACATTACTTGAAATAACAAGAATCTGGCTTAGTTACAACATCAAGATAATGTACCGTGCAAATTAGTGCCAGCATCAATGAAGAACATAGCAATAGCCCATGTTTAAAAACAACAGATTAATCCACCTACGAAAAACGAACGGCCCCAGCACTAGTTATAGGCTATGTAAGGATTGGATAAAGTAAAAAAGAAAATATAGATGCCTTACCTTCTAACAACTCCTTCAATGGCATTCTGCTCATCTGTTTCAGCCAGTCGCGTACACTCTCGAAATTCTCTATCGCAGTCTAAAAGAAATCGTCTCAGCGCCATCTCTGCCTTCTTTCTCGCCGGTGTGAAACGCTTCTTTAAATAAAGTGCAGATGACATAGGCTCATCGTAACCATTGCGTAATGAAACGTTTGCGCGCATCACCACATTAATATTAACGCGAAGGGTTACGAGCTGTTACGACAGGCACGGTCATCATGACACCACACCTACGTTTTACTTGAATTATTAATTATTCAGTGACTTAAGCACTACGCTATGCTTACGGTGACCTTACCTCATCATCCAAGATGATGACGGGAGAGTAACGCACGCAAACAAAAGCAACAAAATGCTAAGCGACATAGCTTTGCTGTTATTAAATGTCTGGTTCAGTTGTTTAGTCCGTTTCCGCCAGGTTGGGAAAAAAATCATGCCTTAGAAATCGAAATTATGATTTAGGAAGTCCAACTTACTAGATAAAACAATATGATCAAAATTATGACTTAAAAATTTTATATAGTCAAAATTATGACTTAATAAATCTATAGAAACTACATTATTATGTATAGGTGGCGAAAAACCATCTAAATGGGTCACTTCATTCTTTAAAAATGATTAATCTAATGAAACATGAAATCTTTGTAAGAGCTAGAATAATTAACTGAGAATGAGATATTTTTTAATTTCAATTATATAATATAATAATTATATTTAAAAAAAATATAAAGATATATAAATATAATTTGTCACTGAATCATATTAAATATATCATTTATGTGTGTGTGTGTGTGTGTGTAATTTTCAGTTAATGACTCAATCACTTTTTTATAAAGACTTCCTTTCATTAACTATTTTTAAAAGAATTAATGCAGTGACATATTCAGATGGTTGTTATTTGAAAGCACACAGCAAAGACTAGAACTCTATAGTATATTTATAAAGTATAGATTTAAAGGGATTTTTACTGCAGTGTGATACATTACATCATTCAGAGGCCTAAAAAAACAAATCTTTATGAATACACATCATGGCCACATCTTATAGAACACATATATCACACAGAATAACAAAATAATGGAAATCTATTTACTTTGAACATGATGTTTTGATCAAAATATTGTAAACACGATTGGCTATTCCCATACAAATCTGATACATGGAAATGCAAATTATATTAAATACCAGTTCATATTGGCATTTTGTATATATAAAATATGTTATGAAACATTTTCTGAAATATTGCAAAAATGGCCAGCTATATATAACCATTGGATTTACAAACATGAACATTTAAATATGTCATATGTTTTATTATATAAAATCCATATTTTCACATATAATTTTCAGTTAATGATTTAATAGCTCTCTTATAAAGACTTAATTTTCAATAGATTAATCATTCTGCACACATTTTTTTTACATAAATTTTAGCAGCTGGCAACATTACACAAGAAGTCTGGCCTTTCATAGCACAAAATATCACAACATGTACTGAGTCTGCTACAGATCATTGACTGTAAAACATTTATTGTTATTTAAGTGAAATTACATTATACATTTTGAAATTAAATTAGCAGGTTGGAGAAATTATTAAATGATAGTGCTTAAAAAATGAGACTAGTTTAAAAAAAACGTGTTAACACGTAAATTGCGTGTTAACACGTAAATTACGTGTTAACGCGTACCAACGTGTTAACGCGTAAATTACGTGTTAACGCGTAACAACGTGTAAACGCGTTGTTGCAGACGTTTTGGCCCCAACGGCCTTCCATAGTACAGAGACGTCACCTCCGTCAGCGGTATCATGTCCTACAGACGGCCACGCGCATGCTGAAACAGCGCAACAGAGACCTTGAGCAAACAACCACAAAATGCCTAAAATGAGAGACTGCTACTGTCTTTTCTTAGAGACTGTATTTGTCTTACTGACATGAAATAAATAAAAAAGTGGAAAACAGAAAAAAAAATGTGTGTGCGTGTGTGTGTGTGTGTGTGTGTGTGTGTGTGTGTGTGTGGTGTGTGAGAGAGTGAATGTACACTGGCGGCATGGTTTCTCAGTGGCACTGTCACCTCACAGCAAGGTCGCAAAGTCAGTTGGCAGTTCTGTGTGGAGTTTGCATATTCTCCCTGCATCCGCTAGATAAGTTGGCGGTTCATTCCGCTGTGGCGACCCTTGATAAATAAGGGAGTAAGCCGAAGTAAAATGAATTAATGTACAGTGTAAAAAAGTCTGGGTTTCACATAAAATCGATTTGTGTTGAGAAAACATGAATGAATTAAGTTAACTAATTGTTTTTTTTATAAATTTAAATGGATTAAACATAAAACAATTCAGTTCATAAAACAATCACAAAAACTCAAATTTTATATTGTGTTGTTTCAGCTCATTTTAAATAAGCAGTTTGAACAAACAGCAAATGTCAATTGTGAGTGTATGCATATACAGTGCCCAACATTATTGAGTCCACCCCCTTTGAAAAAGATTTGAATGAAATATTCAGTTGATATAGAAAATATATGTTAGTGTTTAAAAAAAATCATAAAATGTACTTATATATATATTCATTAACATAAGAGACTGGTAACCTAACCTACAGATAAATAATGCATTTAAAGTCAAATGAGATGTTTCAAAAATAATTAAACATATAAAATAAATTGAATAAATAAATGTAACATTTTTTATGACCTCCTTTATTGTTCCTGTTACTTAAATGTTTATGTTATATTAACTTTTGTCAGAACAGTTCCAATTAAGTTTATCCTTAAAACAAGAAGAAAAAAAAATTCTTCCAGTGGTTTCTATTAAAAATATATAATAATTTAAAGGGAAAGCATAATTGTTTTTCTGACCTCACTGGATTTTAATTGAAATGCTATTTTAATGAAATGCTTAATTATTATCCTTTTCCGCTTGAAAATAAGATTTAAATCAATTTGTCAGTTTTTGTCAGTCTGCTTCCCAGGTAAATGTATCTTAATGCAAGATAAAAAATACTGAGGAAAATAAAATATTGATGTTCTATATATTCTGATGATATTCTATATATTTTTATATGTATAAATAAATTTGGTCTGTTCGGGTGGCTTTTATTTTGATTTTAATGTGTTTGTACTGTGGGTCATGTTTTTTTTTTATTATTTCTGTTTATCCGTCTGTTCTTTTAAAATAAATTTGGTAATGATGGACCTCTGTTCTCTTAATGTTAGTTCTATTCCTTTGACTCCTCTATTTTCCACAATATTTTGCCTTTATGTTTACTGTTTTGAATGGCATCTTACATACCAAGCTTAAAATTAGCTTATTTTGCATGTGATCAAATAATATTTGTTATTCCTGTTATTTTATATTTCCTGGCAATTGAATGCACAGACATTAAATGCATTTTCGTTATTGCTGTAACTAATATTAGCATTGTAAACACTTCAAAACAAAATAAGTTTATTATATTATATTATATTATATTATATTATATTATATTATATTATATTATATTATATTATATTAATAAAAACAACTACTTGGCGTCTCGAAACCAATCAGATGAATCCGCAGGTCCCCTATAAGCCAATAGCTGCCGACCATTCCTGTGCAATTCTCAACCAATAGACAACCGGATCTTCCTGAAGTCGTCCAATCAGAGCGCAGCTTTGGCCGCACTCTTCGCCTACAGCGACGGTCGGACGTGTAACTCATATAGAGTTGGAAGGAATACCAGGCGAAAATAAAAGGTAAGCTAACGATTTATCACAAAATAGCCATTAATATCAAACATGGACGGTTTAATTTGCCGTAACTTATTTAAACACGGCTCCGTTAAGCGTACGGCAGAGTTTCAAGATCTCTTCGCATGTTTGTGTGGTTTGACTAAACTTTCTCAGTCTTTGTTTCATGTCTGTAGTGGCAAACAGCAAACTGTGTCCTTTTATCTTTCGTCAGAATGAAGGATATTTTGTCGGTGTTGTTGAATTAGGTTAAAACGACTAGTAAAACGAGTTTGCTTTAAGAGATTAACTCATTGCAGAGATTTTTTTTGAAAGTGCATTTGGGTTTTGCAGCTTTATCTTGTTACAATCTACATCTCCAGCGTTTATTTCGAGCTTTCATTTAATAGTTTTTAAACCACGTTACATTAAAACGTGCAGCCTGTAATGAGAAAATGCCTTTCATTGTTCTTACAACAACAACAAAACAAGATTAATGGTGACTAATCGTCGGTTGATTCAGCAACTGCTCAAACTCTTGGATAAAAAGGTCTCAAATATGTTATCTTCATTCCTCTGAGGAGAAATGTTTCAGTTTGGATCCTAGCTTGTGAGTGAGTCTGTGCTTTAAAGGTTTTCCAGTCAGATTACGTGACCTAACCTGTTGCATTAACGAGTTACACACACGCTGAATGCTGTAGATTTTAATGCAAAATTAATGTGATTCTTCTCTTTTCTATATGAGAGATCAAGAGAGTTGAAGTGGAGTTTATGTGGCATATTTGAGTTGAGTTGGAGGCATTGCAGTGATGTAACTCTTTAGTGTTACCAGTCTTCAAACCTCATGCAAAGTCATTGCTAATTTTGGATGCACATTAGTATTTTGTAATGACTAATGTGAGCTTGCGTTCATGTCACTGCTGTTGTTTTGGCAGGAACTGTATGAAGTGTCAAGTGAAATTAAAGGAATTGGGTCACATTTTTCTTAGTGTTTTTTTCTTGCAACATTAATTGGGTAATTTTCAGGATTTTTGATTGTGAAAGTCAAATAATTGACATGAAACGTTCTCTTTTTCTGTTTTTTAAATGCATCTTAATAAGGTTAAATAAATCCCTCCAGAAGGAAACTGACTTTAACTATTAAATGTTAATTGTGTCAATTTAAAGATTTTTGATTGTATGATCACATCAACTGACATGAAATTTGAAGCTTAAATATTTTTTATGTATCTTAAGCTTAAATCCCAGGTAAGGAAACTGAATTTGAATTTTTAAAATCGCTCACTTGTGAGCTTTGAGTTGTTAAATATGTTTAAATATGCTTTTGGTAACCTACCTATTTTAAATCAGTAGTGTTTAGTAGCAGAATTGGTTTAAAAATATATTACCCATAATGCTGTACATAAAAAAATTACACCAGTCATTTCGCCTGCTTTCATAAAGCACCACAAAGGATGTAACACTACTCTTTCAAAATACATACACGCATATATCTATATGTAGATACTATCAACAACTTATAGTTTTGTATTTCTGTCTTTATTTAATCTGATTGTAATGCTTGATAGAATTGTAGTTCTGTTTTAAAAAAATATTAATCCATTTTTAATTGCACGCTCTGGCATCATTGTCTTTTTTCTAATTTTCGTGCACTTCAAACTATTATTGTAAATGGAAATAAAAGTATGTGAAAATATATATCCATGTAAATAATAATAAAAGTAATTTAAATAATGCCTTCACTTAATCTGTCGACTATGATACAAATGTGTTATAAAAATCATATTAATCATCCCTTTCATTTCTCTTCTATTTCTTTCTTTTCAGAATAATAATTATAAAAAGAAAAGCCAGATAATTGGTGGACTCTAATTGCCATCACTGGATAGATATCCAGTTTCATCACTTATTATAAAAGCATTGTCTTTGAATCCTGAAATAGTCTCATTGATTTTACCATGAAATGAATTCCTGTATAACTAGCTTGAGATTTCATTGTGTCGTGTCATTGATTGTTGCATGTTGTCTGCAGGCAGAGGTGTGTGTATGTGTGTGAGAGCGGAGGGAGGCTGCACTGGGAGCAGCTATGGGTGAGATCGAGGGCTCCTACCGCTCCTTGCAGACCCCTGCTGGATCACGACTCGGGGGTCAGCACAACACCGGCATCAGCACCCTGGAGCCTGGCCAGAGCCTCAGTTCAGCCATGGGGGCAGGAGGGAAAGGCCACAACAAGGGTCTGCAGATCCGCGTCCAGGGCCTGGATGAGGCTCAGGAGTTCTATGAGCTTGAAGTGAGTTACTTCACAACTTAATTCGGTTTTCTGGGTTTGTTCGTTGCCATATGGGCCTGGTTTAGAGATGCAGAGTTGGCTGGTTAGTTAGTTAGTTAGTTCTTGCCAATGCTATAACATAAAAGAGTATTTTGATGTTTATTTTATATTATTTGGCAATAGCACAGTAATGTTTGACTCTTAAGATTTTAAAAATGTTTTTGAAGTTTTCTTAAACTCACAAAGGCTGCTTGTTTTCAAAAACCCAGTAATAATGTAAAATGATATTATTATTGGAAATTCTTTGAGTATATTTTATAATGTAATTTATTCCTGTCATTCCATTACTCCAGTCTTCAGTCTTCATTGCCACAGAATCTTTCAAGTCATTAAAATCATGATAATCTGGTGCACAGGAAACATTTCTGTATGCAAATTAGAGTTGGAAACAGCATTTCAAGGCTAGAACCTTTTTTGTAACCATAATAAATGCCCATGCTGTCATTTTGTATCAATTTAATGCACTCTTGATAAATAAATAAGGTTAAAAAAAAAAAGTAAACCTCATTGACCCCATAGTTTAGAATGGTTTATTTTCTAAAGGTCACATCATTTGACTAGTTTAATGTTTATTGATGAGTTAAATAGCTTGATTGAATTAAATCAATTGGAACGGTCCATTCAATCACTGTTTAATAAATCAGATCAAAACTTTTATTCAGCTGTTTTGGCCTGAGGCAAAACAAAATTCTTTATGTTTGGCAAAAGTATGCACAATTAGTGTTTTGTATTGGTAAACTGCTATGTTAATGCATAAAATCAAAATAATTAAGAACATTTGATTAATGTTTTTGCTTATTTTGTTTTCTTAAGAAATTAAACTTTGTATCAACTTGACTACAATGGCAGTTGTTGATTAAACTGTTGAAACGATGCTTATCACATTGTTACATCCTGATCATACTGTTTCACAATTGTCTGGTTAATTGTTTGGCAGCTTGTTTTGTTTGTTTGATTCCGCTGCACAAATATTGTACTTTTGCTATTGTGTTTGCAAAGCTACTCAAAGTTTATTTAAAAATAAGCATGCACTGTAGCCAGCATGCTGTGTTTGGTTTTGTCCGTTTGCGACTGTGCTGGAGAATGTAAACGGCCATCTCTCCGGAGACCTCTGGCAGTCTTGTTTTGCGTGCAGGTTGTGGTTGGTGACAGCTGCCGCATGGCTTTAGCTCTTAAATCCTGCGTCTTTAAGTCTGTTTTACACCCGAGGCCTGAAGTCACTCTCTAAGTGCTTGCCTGGGCGTAGTTACACATCTGACAAAGACATTTTCTGCATAGATGTTTGTTTATTTTGTTGATTGGATAAAACTATGAAGATGTACGACGACATAAAAAATGCTTAATGTCATAAGCAGAGTGAGTTTTAGATGTTTGTGGGCTTGTGCAGTGTTACGCATTAGCATTGTGGATTCTAAAACCCTTTTACTGCTGACCGCTGCTCATTCCCGGACTTTAACAACACCTGAATTTATTTTAACATATTCTTGAACAGTGGGTGATAGGGCAAATATATCACACTTTCTTCTTTTAATTATATCAGGATTCTTTCTCGTACTTGACAAAGAACTGGCTAATTAGTGTTAAATTGAAAAATCACTAAATAAAGATTTTCCCCGTTCTGAATAGATAAGTGATAAATAAATAGAAAATTACCTAACCCTTGTGTGTAGTTGAGGATGTTTTTCATCCACTCTGGGGTAATTTTGAGGCTTAATTTGGCCACGAAATTCTGTTTCAGCAAATGAAATGAATTTTGATGACAAATCTTATTTTGACACATTTTGGAAAAATGCTTTGGGATTTTTCAAAAACTCCTCAATACACTCTGGGCAAATTTACTACCCTTTCGTTATGTTAATGGATGTTTTTGCCCCATTGACTTCCATTATAGCAAAATGTTTTGATTGCAAAGCCATGACACCATATTATTATGTATTCTTAATTGTTTGTGGTTTTCTCTTTTGGTAATTTGTCATTTTCACTGTTGACCTTACAGTGCAAAAAAAAGCTTAGTTTCTGCTTTTATATGGAGTTGTGCGTGTACGTGTGTGTGTGCGTGTGAGTAAGAGAGACCTTTGTACACTTACCTTGATATGTTTAAGAAAATAAAAAATTAACACCTCAGCTCTCAGAACATAGCACTCCAGAACTCCATATAAAAGCCAGAAATGTTTTTTTCCCAGACCTGTTTAAAGGTGCCAAGTTACTGATGATCAACAAATTTTAAACCACTAACAATTAAGGTTGCATATCTTAAAATACAGATAAAAAGGTATGTACAAAGTTGATTTAGATCATTATTTTGTGCAACAAATGCAATGCAAACAAACAAACATACTGAATAAATTCCTCAAATCTTGAGAAATATTTGCCTCATTAAATCATGTGGATGGATAACTAGCAACCCAGCTAATCAGTCTTAATGCAAATCATCTCAAAAGTTGTTTTAGTCATTCTGAAATGCCTGAGTGAATTAAAAGCACCTCATTAGAACTGATTGCATTTTCATCAGCCATCTGAATGCAAAATAACATGACAGTGATTGCATTTGATTAAATGACACAGCATTTGGCATTCATGATAATTAGAGGTGAAAGTTATTTGTTATGTAGGAATCCAAATGCACAGGTTTCACCTTTCGTTCTTTATTATTAATACTTTGCCCCAGTTTCCCAGGAAGTGACACTTTGGTTCTCTTTAACACATTAGATGGAGGTTAGTGACAAAAATAAGATTGTGATCTTTCAATGATTAATTCTTCTAGAGTTCAGACTACACAATATCAACCCGTTTTGTGGACAATCCATTTGGTATAGTGTTGTGGTGATTGGTTCAACAATGGGCTGTGGAAGCCAAGAATTGATCTTTTAGGAGGTTTAGCATGTTTTAGGACCAGTTCCAACATATGTGACATGACCAAATGGAGCACAGAAGCTCTTCCAAACACAGATTTTAAACATGGTATGATTTAGAGATTTTGGTGCTGCTAGGTAGAATCATACAATTATGTTGAAACAGCCGGTGCAGAAGACACCAATTCTGTAGGTGTTGTTTATCTATGTTTGTCAGTTTATTCGCAAGTGAGTTGCTAGTCCTGCCTTCTTAATGACATCGCACACGCAGTTAAATATTGCAAATGATTGTTGGGAAGCTGTGTGAAATACTGTGCAGTCTTACTCTGAACCTGGTGTACAGCCTGAATGCGTGCAAAAATGATAAGGATGGGGCAGGATTTAAGGTTACATCCAAATGACAATGATCATGTTTTTTTTCTTTTGTGGATTCTAAAAGTTTTATGTCCGTGCGCATATTGTTTTAAGAAATGTCTGTGTCCACATGGAAACTGGGTGTAGTATGTTTACCACACCTATATATGTCACTGTAAACAAACACAGACAGCGCTGTAGGATAAAATAAAAAACGATAGTTGAATCACAGTCCGTTTTCAGCGCACTGAGTACAGACATATACAGGACACAAAATGTGACGTGTAACTTTTAATGCATCTCTGCTGGTCATCTTGCTCATTCAGCATTACCAGTTTTTGTTGTAATGGTGCTGATAAACTTAGCAGGAGGGCTGAACAATAAATCGACACAAAATTGCTTTTGTGATTTTTTTTTTTTTTTTTTTTTTTTTTTTTTTTAGCAAACACATGACCATGACAGAATATGGTTTATCTGAGTTCTTCTTATAATTTTCCTGATAATAAAGTATGTAATGATGCAATGCCTGTGCCACTGCTTATTAAAATGCTAATATGCTACGTGCATTATTCTGTGTAAGAAGACGCATCATTTAACAGAAGGACTTCTATCAAACACTCGACTGAAGCGCTGAAGTGAGTTGCGTAAAAATGCTTTTAAATGTGGTATTTGCACGTGCAAACGATAGGCTGCAATAATTGATATTAAACCTTTGCAGATTGACCCTAAATCCATTGCAGTATTTCCAGGGCCTAAGACGGTTTTGAAAACTTGTTGGTTTTTTTTTTACAATTGCCAGCTGTTCAATCAAGAAGAACTTGGAAAACATTTACTGGCTTTACAACGGCAAGTTTATCTTAATAGCCTCCTTCATATTTTGTTGGCTTGATATGGACGATTATCTAAATGACGCTGGATGTGATGTGATGTGATGTTATAAGACAGTCCGAGCGGTTTGTTGGAGGATGAGAACTTCCCATGATTAGATCAGATAACAGTGCTCTTTGAATTCCCCTGTTGCAAAGATCAAACAGCGGAGAGTGGAAAATGGTCATTATCCAGCTTTATTAGGCTACAGGACTCTGGAATGCGATGTTACCACCAAACATGCTGTACTGCAGCGGGAGAAGCCCTGCTGGAGGTAAATGACTGTTCATATTATGTCAAGATAATGGAAGAACAATGGGGTCAGTTCTGGTTCACAGATTTATTACTCTTTCTAGTGCGCTTCAGGAGTGCACTGGGACTGGCTTTCCATTACACTTAATTTAGCACCGCTGAGTGCGTATAAATTGCGGTATTGATTGATCTGTTGTCAGATGATGTTGATGTTTTATTAGGCAGATTGCGTTTAATGATTCATAAGGCAACGCTGCTCTGTGATCTGTTCCATGATGCACAAACCAGCGCTAATGCTGTCTGGTGTTGTTCATGGAAGGGATTTGTTTATTCTCAGCTGGTGTGTGTGTTCAGTGTATGCATTGTGGGTCTGATGTCATGCTGCCACATCTGTTTCCAACATGGGACTGTGTTCTCATAAGCACACCCAGGTACGTGAGTGTGAGAGCTGTGGGAAAATATCCCAAATTGACCCTCAGGACTAAACTTCCAAACCAAAGAAATAAAGACAGATGTGTGCTGAACTACTGTTCGCATTAGTCTAAATATAAACAAAAGTTTTGAATTGTCTGGCGATGAGGTGATGTTTTTGATTCACATTTTAAAATGTACGTTTTTTGTATTAATTAACCCGGTGTGTTCTCTGAACAATTGAAATTCTTCTCAACTCTCATAGTGTCATAATCTGTGAACTGTTTTTGCATTCTGAGAAAGAATTGCTATTTTATAAAGCAGTTATAACACACTATTTGTCAACTAAGACCATATTGTAGCTGACCCTGATGTACTGTATTGTATGTCTGCGCTGATTTATGCATACCTTTTACATGTAAATAGATTCAGGGTTTCACTATTAAAAGTCTTTTAACATTTAGAACTTTTAAAAGAATTGTGTAATTTTAATAACATTGTTAAAATCAAACCCTTATTACTATAGTACACTTACTTTACCTAAATGTGTGATTATTTCATTCTAATATTTGCTCTTTTTTTATTTCAAAGCACAGAGTTCTTTGTATTTCAAGCTTGAATGGCCTTAACGGTCAAATTGGCCACATGCATTTCATCGTCGCCTACTTTTTCCTGTGACTTTAAATGGGCCTTTCTCTGTTACCTAGCAACTTTCTGCTAACAAAAACATAACTTTGCCTCAGACATGTCTTTCAAAACTAAATTTTCACTGCAGTGAAAAGACTTTGTTCTCCTGCTTGCCGAACAAAGTGAGGTACGCACCTTCGCTTATTGTCTGTAACTTGTATGCAATTATAGGCTCTATTACAAAAAAAGATTGCATATTTAGGGTAATACTTCATAGAATGACAGACATTCAAAGCTTAATTCTAAAATCTCAGATCAGACTTGTGTTTTTGTGAAGAGTCCGTCTTGCCAAGTTACCTTGGAAGAACGAACTTTGGAGACCCTGAGAACAGAGAACGCGTCCTGTGAGAAATGAGATGCTGTATTCTTCCTGATGATCACATGACCATTTCACATTTTTAACGGTAAATTATTTAAACATTACAGCATTCATCAATTGATCCCTTTATATAT
>CAIGQW010054109.1:20228751-20246422 GCA_903798125.1 Danio choprae | reverse complement strand
ACAAATAAAACATATTTTAATATGGATTTTTAGCAAATAAACACCCTTAATGTGTTTAAGCCTTTTTTTTAAGATTTTGATATTAATGTTTACATTCATCATCTCATTTAGGGAAAATCCTGAGATAAATAAGTTATAAGTTATTTTATTAAATCTGAACTTTAATTATAAACAGGTATAAAATGCTGCGCTTTCCACCTTCTCTATTCAGCCGCTATGACTTTGTTTTTAGGACTTCTAAAACGAATACCTCGTTCAAGTCTGCATCAATGCATCCTCGATATCAAGAACACATCTGGGTTCCTTCACGCTCCTTCAGAGTTTTATTTATTTTATTTTTTGGCCTCACACTGCTCATCACAATGTTAATTACAATGTAATTGAAGTATTGAATATTGAACTTATTTGTGCAGTTTGTTTGCTAAATAGTCACATTAACTCAAATCATTATATTTAAGTATCTGTTAGCGACAGCTTGTTGAAAATATCTTTCAGCAAGACTCTATACTTGTATGATTATATTTGTGGATCATGAATTATATAGTCTTTTTTTAATCTTCAACTAAACCACAGAATCTACTCTTCACTACGATGTCGACCACTACTTTCAACATGACAGAAGCTGCTAAACCCAACATAGCATGACAAAAACTAAATTATTACTCCATTTGTTAATCTTGTGCAAAAAAAGCACACAATAACACTATTTTTCTTATACTGTCTAACACAAAGCATGCTGGGAACATGGAATCTACCATTTTAAGTTATTTTTAATTAGTTTGAGTCTTTTTTCTGTTAGACAAGGCAATTTCATTAATATTTGAGTGAAACAATCATATCTATATAAGCCAGAAATGTTTAGTTTCCAGATTTTGTGTTATATTGGCTTAAATCAGTATCATTATCCATCTCTACTTTAAATATATTTTATGTGTTTGTGTGTTTGTGTGTTTGTGTGTTTGTGTGTTTGTGTGTGTGTGTGTGTGTGTGTGTGTGTGTGTGTGTGTGTGTTTTTATTTTAATCAACCTAAACTGCCATGAAGCTTCCTGCTGTTTGATTTCAGGCATTGGCAAGCCTACACAGTCTGTAATGATTTGTCATGAGGGAATGAATGCTTGTGCACGTGCATGTTGGGCACCAGTCTGTTTGTTCTGTCTCTAACCTCAATCCCAGTTCAACCGGAAACCCACTGACCTGCTCTCCTCATCTGTGAGCCGCTCCTCCGCCTCGCCAACTTGTAATTTGTACTACCATCTAAAAGCTGAAGGACTGCAGCAATCTCAGCCTCAGTATGTATTTATGGATATGGGTTTGCACTCTGCTGCACAGCGCCTGCCAGACTTATAATTTTCTCCGTCTTTGAAAGCAGGGATAAATGTATTTATGGACTTTACCTCCTTTCGCTGGATTATGTGAATGTTGTCTTTAACTTTCACTTTGGGATTTGTAACCAATTTGTGATTATTTAGGCCTGCGTGAACGAGTTGTAAATAAACCGCATTACTTTTATAGCACTTGTTCAAATGATGTTCAATTTGTGCTCTATTTTTTCCAATCAGTGTTGACGAGTTTCTTTCTCAACAAAATGTCTTCCAGTATCAAGTTGCAGAAGCATCTTTAGTTAGCGTTATTTAGCATGAAACCTTTTTTTTTTGTCTAGTTTCAGTATTTCCCACGCGTTTCTGAAATTCTACTTGGGTACTTCTTTCATTATATTTACAAATATTAATCATATTAGTTAGTTACATGTTTAATTACAACATACCTGTCACTTTAACATTAAATTCAGATTTATCTGTCTCTATTTTGATCTATTAATATAAACCTTTTTTAAGAAAATGAAAGAAACAAATTCTCAGAAATAAAAAATTATCAATAATTACTTACACTCATATTGTTCCAAACCCCTTTTTGGATCATCTTTGGAACACAAATTAGGATGTTTTAGATTAAACCTGAGAGCTTCTTCATCCTCCGTTGACAGCAAGGTACCAGACTCGTTCACATTCCAGACAAATACCCCCCAAACATCCTCAAAACAAACTATATAACTTCAGTTGTCCAAAAAGACATTGCTGGATATATTTAATCTGCCATCTTGGCATTATCCTTTGACCTGCATTTTCCTCGACCTACGACATATTTAACAACAGCCAAGTAAATTATTTTCATCACATCATGATGCTTACTGTAAACCCCTGTTAACTGTTAAAAAAATAAAATATTTTTTTAATATTTTTAATCTAATGGCTCTTTAGTTCCCTTTACATATTTTTGCACACTCAATACTAAAGAAATGTGCATATGGAATTGATCGCCGATTAAAGGAATTCTCAAGTCTATTATTGAGCTCACAGCTGTTCGGTCCGTGTTGGTTCATATTCTGGGCTGATTTGCTGCTTTGAGATTTCCAGCATAAACATGCTTGAGACACAGGGAGCCAGACGTCTGACAGTCAGTGTGAGTTTTTGTTCACTAGGCCAATAGGAAGTGATGAGGAAACAGCTACAACAGCCCAAACATCCTGTCCCATCCACACCCATGGGACGACACAGGCCTCGGGTCTGCTCTGCTAAATAGTCATCTAAGCTGTCAATCAGAGTTGCGGTTGTGTTTGTGTTGTTTTAGTATCAGATACTATAAATAAAAATATATATATGTTCTTGTATTTTTTATTTTCATTGTAGTAGGGGAGCTGCACGATATAAAAAAAATTTGGCATTGTGATTTATTTATTTATTTATTTATTTTTTCCTCTGCGACATACATTGCCATTTCCATTTGGAAAGTCATTTATTTAGATTGACTGGGATGATTTTTGTAGGAGAGTGAAATATACCTTTTTTTACGTATTGTATTATATACATGTAATAAACAAACTACAGTTATAAACACAATGGAGCAAATATTGAAGTAAAATAAACAGTGCTTATGGTTTTCTGGGGAGAGTCTCACAGTATTCAGGCACAGAAAGTGAGTAATTAAATGTATTAAATTAAATAATCTTTATCATATAAATAATTCAATAAAAGTAATCTTTCTTTATGCACAATTAAGATGCTTTAAACTCTCTTAAAATGCTCACATAGCCACAGGCCTTAAAACACTCTATTATGGTCAGATTCTGCAGTGTCTCCACAAATCTCATGTGTTTTTGACCTCTGCTTTCTGCTCAAATATAATACCAGCTCAACATTGCATATCTTGTGACGTGACTATTGCGGATGCACACATTGTGATATTGATGCTGAAACGATATATTGTGCAGCCTTAGTTTAAGGTCTTGCATATTTTAAAAGTGTATATATTTTGGTCACACTTTACTTTGGGGACCATTTACACTACTAACTAATTGCCTCAAACATCAAATTTGCTGCTTATTTATAGTTAGTAGATGTTGTTAAAATGGGGAAGGATTAAAGGTATAGCACACTCAAACCTGTTTGACTTTTTTTCTGTTGAACACAAAAGAAGATACTTTGAAAAATGTTGAAACCTATAACCATTTACATCCATAGCATTTGCTTTTCCTACTATGGAAGTCCATTATTACAGGTTTCTATCAATTCTGAAAAGAATTAACTCCTAAAGGTTTGGAATCACATGAGGGACAGTGAGTCAATACATATTTGGGTGAACTATGCCTTTAACCCTCCTGTTACTGGTCAAAAATGACTTTTTATAAACTTTTTACACTAATGCAGGTACTTTTATTAATATAAATTATACCCTTTACTTCAGTCAAAAATTAGTGATGCCCTCTGATTAAACATTGATGGAAAACTGCACACTGAAGAGGGAAAACCTGGGCATTCACAGAGTTTGTGATGAAGATGAGGTTTCTTAGTGCAAAATAGATGTGAGTATTGAAATTATTACATTTAGCTGCTTTATATTAGAGATTTAGTGAAGGCGGGTCATTTTTGACTTATACAGGTAGTTTTCACCTGTGGCAGGTTAGACAGACACCCCCCACTAGCCACTTTAGCTGCTTGAATTGCCAGTGCTGCCCCGCCCCTAAAGATTATAATTTTAGTTTAAGACTGTTTGTCAATATGCGTGCAAATGTGATCTTCGAATCGAGAAGCAGTTTGCCGAGCAAAAGAAAGCAGGTGAATAACGAACTAGAGGATGATCAGGCACACGGTGAGACACAGGCAATCCTCACTCACTTATGACAGTGTCGCTCGCACAGTTGATGTGATGCGTGCGAGTGCTTAAAAGCTTCTGTGTCCCATTTCCATGCGCGAGGCAACTGTGCCTGTAAACGCAACTGGTACCATCGTTTTTTCTTTTAAATAAACTAGTGGTGCTCATGCATGCACAGTTCTGCTACTTTCAAGAGCTTGAGATTTTTGTAAGCAGCAGCGGTTGCCGCTTTCGCTTTAACAATACTCTGAACAGATTTTTAATGAGCCTAACTTTAACCCTGTGCATGCGATTATCCTTTCATTATCGCACACGGAATGTTTTTCACCGGCTTTCTTTTGCTTGCAGTTATTTTTGTTAATGTGGTTTAATAATCATCCTTTACAATAACATTGCTCTAATAGGAGATTAACTCTCCATTTATCTGTAGTTAACTGGTGATCTTGGACCTTTAGCCTGGACAGACTGTGTATAGTTTTAGATACATGAGAATATAGATTTTTTTAAATGTCAATTGTTTTTAAGGACATTTTTGTTTGTTTTGACGTGTTATTTAAAATTTGTGGCAAGGAAATAATTAGTTTGGTGTGGCCAGAGAAAAAAAAAAGGTAAGTCCTTAGTGTTGAGCCCTAAAAAGTCATGTGAAATAAAAATAATGGCAATGCGACACTATGAAACCACAACCCATTTGCTCATGCTCATTGAGCAAGGTCACAATACACAAACTAATTAACGAGGAGGCATGTGGACATGACACAAAATTTAAATCAAGTCATTTTAGCATGCCAATTAAAGTCAAATTTATGCATATAAAATATATTTTCCCAACAACAAAATTGTGGCTGGTGATCAAATAAGTTAATGTCATAGTAAGTGTTATAGTAAGTAATGTCATAAGTATTTCATAGCGAATATTGGTCCCCAAACTAAAACATTATCTATATTTAAAATTATTTTAATATGATCAGCACATCTGCTTAACCTAAATAAAAAATGAGGACTTTAAGTTTGTAGTCATAACAATGACAGCTGTGATGGCGAGGACTCCTCCTACACCATAGTTTTTCTTTCATTTTTTTTTTTTTTTTTTTTAATGTAGTTCACCCTTATGCTCTCTCGGCACTCAAAACAAAGAGAGAACATGCACGCATGCACATTTGCATGGAATTTGAGCAGTGTACGCAGCACACCATTCAAGCCCTGCTGTGACCTTCTGAGGAATCTACTGGAGTGCTGGGGCTCTGCGGGGGGAACGGCAGAAATAGACGCCATTAAAGAAAGACTGCAGATACCCTTTGCACGTCCCGGAGCCTGAATGTGCTGCATTTTGTTAGAACCCCTGCTTTCAGCCCTAAAAGAGAGGCTGAAGAGCTTGTGTGTGTGTGTGATGGTAGCATGTCTAAGCTGACTCTGTGCCAGGACCAGGACCCTTGCCAAATACTCTCCAATGAAGGTCTGTTCACAGCTGCTTGTGAAGAGAGAGAGTAGAGAGTCGCCTTTATCTGCTCAATGACACTATGCAACAGATATAAATACACCTCAGCCATGTAATAATGTCCTCTTTGTCTGGACAAATACTTTTTATCCAGCTCTACAAATTTATCAGCGGAGTGCAAGTTTTAGTGATGACATTTCAAAATGTTGCAATTGTAATTGCTATAGTGACCTTTATGTCATTGACCTTTTTTTTTTTCTTTCTTTTGTGTAGATGTTATTTATTATTTATTCAAAAAACATTCAAATGAATATGGATATTGGTTATTTCTATAAAAAAAATAAGAATACAATGTTTAATTATATGGTGTTTTTTCATTTCTGGAAAATTAAAATAGGTAAATTAATAAATATGTATGTGTGTGTATATGTATGTATATGTACAACTATAGTTACTTTTTAATTGATAGTTACACAACATTATTTTACATTTCATACCATGAACCAACATTCATTTTAATCATACACACATTTGTCATTGACCCTTTATATATATATATATATATCTTGGGCTTGTTGTTCTTCATTGATGTGCAAGTAAAAATAGAAACTAATTGCTGCGTTGGATGTTTGAACTGACTTGGGCCTTGAAAAAAAAAACAGCCTTTTTCAAAGCTGAACCACTGAAAATGTCCAGTGGCTAGAAACGTTTTTTTAACCTAAACAGACCTGGAAACAGACACATTAAAAGACATTTCCGGTTCATAAATGACATTTAATGGCACAGCAGAAAGTAAAACATGCCTTCCAATAATGCTGGCTTCATGTGCCAACTTTAATCCTTGCTGGCAAAGTTCCTTCCTTTTTTTTCTTCTTAATAAAACAATGTGTGTTGTGTAAGACCCAAAGTAGACATTCCCTCTGTGTTTATGTAGACGTTGTACCCAGTTTCTTTCCTTTGTAAATGTTGGAGACGTTTTTGAAGGTCCACTCAAAACAACTGCAACTGACAGTGAGAAAGCTGCAGTGACCCAAGGTTAATGGGTGGCTCCTCAAAAAGATGGTCGAATGTGATTGGTCATTAAGGCTTGATGCTCCTCCCACACCTCAAAACATTAGGAAGCTCAAGAACACTGGCCCTTTTTATTCAACCCAACAACAGCAGTGGAAAAAAGCACTCCCAATCACTCCCTTCTTTGTGTTTAACAGAGACCTGTAAAATTCTTAAAGGTCTGTGTGTGTGTGCGTGTGTTTAATGAATGTATATGAGTGTGTTTTGTTGGTGTGAGACACAGATGAGTCTTTGTGGAGGGGTCAGTGCAGTGAGGGGGCTGCTTCCTTCATTGGGGAATGCGGAACGGTGCAGGCACTGGCTGATGGGATTTCGGAGGAGGGAGCAGAGCAGGACTTGTCCAGCATGAGCAAACAAGCTCATAAATAGTTGGTTTGACAGGCAATGTAGGGGTGGGTGGGAGTAGGCAGCTTTGAATTTGGTGGGTTGTGTTTTGTGTATTGGCAATAGATTAAGGCTGTGTTTACGCTAGTGCGGTTTCATTTTAAAACAATGTCGAGCCTGTCGTTTTTACTACGTTAAAAAAAACTAAAACACATCCCAGTCCACACATTACAGTCCAAAACACATGATACATATTCATTCACGCTCATTAGGTTTGCGGATATTTTGCTGGCATTCATAGTTTACCAGTTGGCCGTAATGGAGGGCCTTGACAAATCAGGGAACGATACACAATAGTCCAGAAGACCAGTCAGAGAGCGAGTGTGGATAGATGTGCTTCCGTTTTCAAAAGCTTGCATTTCAGTCCAACTATACTGAAACGGAACACTAGCATTTCCAAGCTAAAATGGGGTCTTTACTGTTTTTGAAACACTGGCAGGTTGAAGATGACAGAGTAGTGTGGATACCCTGCATAACCTTAAGAAAAATGATACTTTTTAAAACTAAAATGTCTCTATTCTTTAGAAACTTTGGCTGTGCATTTGTTTGTGTGTCTGGCAAATTTAAATATAGATTCCTTAAAAATATTGGCAAACATCACATTTTGTAAATGTAGAAAATTAATTGCAGTTATTAAGCTTAGAGTAGGGTAGAGTACTACTTTTGTGTGTCTTTTTATATGTGAGCAAAGCAATAATTAAAAAAATGTGTTTGACCGAGTCACACTTGCAGCCACGAGACGTGAGCATAAAAGTTGCACATGTCCGTCAAGCACGTTTACATTGTAAAACAATAGAAAAGTAGCGCATTGGAAAGGAAAAAACCCAAATAGGCCCCAAAGCCCATTACCCAGCCATCTATCTGCAGCCATGGTTCATCTATAATTAATGCCAGTACTTGCATAAAATGGAGGTCTTTGCAGATAAATGCATGCGTACTAGGTCTGCAAAAAGGTTCTAGAGATTAAATGCTGATTACAGAACAGTTTTATTGACAAATGCCTACGACAATCACTTTCGGTCAATTGTGCATCCTTACCATGATGCATTATTGAAATTTTACAACTTATAGCAAAAAAGCACTTTTGCTAATAGACTGAATAATGAATAAATCATTTATGCTGCACAGTAATTTTTCACTTAAATGTACCGCACTTATCAGAAGATTATTATGGGGCAGCTGCTGCTGGAGGAATTTGCCATTCACAGTTCATTCATACTGCCTAGTGCGAGTTCAGCATAAATCCATCTGGTAATAACCTATGGGACCTGTGCCAGTAATCCTGAAATAGTCTAGTTTGTTTTCTTGATTTATTAGCCTATTACAAATGTTTACTTTGCAGTCTTATGCTGCATAGCAACAATGACAAAACAGTTTTCAACTAGCAAGTCACAGGATAAGCTATCGGCCCTATCAGTAGTGTCAGCACTAGGAAGCCTTCGCTCGTGCACACTCACTCATTTGGCCTGCTTAACATCCAACCATACGATGCAATTAGTGGAACAAATTAGTGACTGCTTTGAGAGAGCTGGCCATGAGGGAAAATCCTAGAGGCCAGCATCTCTTGATTGCTTGAAGCACCCGCCGCCCCCCGCTCAGATGACAACTTTTGCCATCTCTCATTCTGATATAATTTGAGGGTGTTGAAGCGTGACAGATTGGGCTTTTCATTAGTTCGGTCCTATTGGCTGCCGTCGTTGGCTTTGACCTTAAGTCGGGAGATTTGCTCAAGCAGAGATCAAGTTCACTACAGAGCCTTGCCAAAGAGACTTAATTTATTATCTGTTCACTGACATGTTAGTTAACTAATTTAATTTTGAATTATGCTTAATATTTATGAATTATAAAAAAAAAGTTAAGGATCTATGAGATATATCGCATTGCTTTTATTACCTACCCCCCAAAAAATGTTTTTGAAAAACAATGGATGTTCAATTTCATTTAACTTGTAAGCTAGATACACATTTACTTGAAAATATTACAAGAACATAATACAAGTAAATTAATTAACATTGTCTTTATTAACCATTTAGATTATGTGCAGTACTAATTAAACAAATAACTTGCATGGGATATTATATAATAGTCTTAAGCATATCATGTGTGTTCAGAATAATAGAAGACAAAATCTAAATATTTTGTAGCCAAAATGTAAACATCCAGTCTTGGCCAACCTAAACATGTGAGTTTCTTTTCACATTTCCAGGTTTCTCAGCATATGTCATCATAGTTGGGTAAATTTGGAGAGCAATGAATCGAATTTTGAAAATGAAATTTTCATGCAAAGAATATAGAACATTCTAAGTAGGGCTGGATATACATATCGCAGACGTCTGGTTACATTTATTTTAATACTTTGGTTGTTTATCTAAATTTGACCAATCAGATGGGGCCTTACTATCTCTATGCCCACCTTACCAGTAGTTGCTGTTCTGCTGTTGGCCCAAATGTGAATCCAGAGCTGAAAATAAACACTTACAAAGACAACAGCCAATCAGAGTAAGAATATCTGCTGTGGTTTTCACTCCTTTGTAGACTTTTAAAGACTAAATGTTTGCACAGTGACACAGTTTTTTTTATAAGTATAATTAATTAGATGATAAATAAATGATTAAATACGATGTTTTATTATAATAAATTGTTATCGCAATAAGATTGCATATGTTTCCAGTATTGTGCAGCCATAATACAAAGCATAGACGTTATAAATGTAATTTTTCAAAAACAAATTAAGCATTCAAGATGCTGATAACTTAAATCAAGTGTCATCACCGTCTTTTGAAAAGGTTCCATTATTAACCTGTCATCATCATGCAAATTTTTTTTGTATTTAAAAAATAAATTGTAGTTCTTTGCATGTATTTCAGGCATTTTACAGCACTTGCGTCTTTTGTAAATATGGTCTTCAAGTTAAAAGAAGTTCATCTAACATCATGTAACATCTATGGACAACATCACACTTTCTTAAATGCAAAGCTCCACTAAATATCGCTTGCAAAAATATGCTGGATTCATTACAATTCAATACACATATACCACACGAAACTGAGAGAGAGACTGAATACTTGGCATAGAAACTCTTGAAAACTCTACACTTGAGATACATGATTAGATTTGTCTAAATCACATTACATCTACAACTAGATAATGTGTTGCTCTGTGCTGGGTCTGTTGAAGGAGACAGAGCACCAAAACTCATGTGAACTATTCCTGTTGAACTGCACTCTGGGAGTTTGCTTCATAAGGAGGGCTTTAGTCTTGGTGACGCAGCACACTGGAGCAGTTGGTCAGTAATGCCAGGTACACTTAAAGCCTTCTCTGATCCTGATTAACTCCCATTTTAACTGCTGACAAACTCTTCATGTCCAGCTGTCCACTGAGATGCAGGCCACAGGTAGCGATCACACGTCGCTCGCAGGAGTGAACTCTGTTTGAGGGCTACGGAAAAGAATTGATATTCATTAGATTGATAATTTGTGTACTGTTAAATTGAAATGACCCAGCGCTGTTTGTTTTAAGGGTCAGATTCCTGAGATGTTTTGTTGATGGATTTAACAGTGTGTGTATTGAGTGAAGGGAGTGTATTGAGCTGTTCTCTGAAATGAGTCTACGGTCAAGAACTTGAGAGTTAGGGTCAGCTACAAATACGTTTTTGTTCTTGGCTTGCTCATTCTTTCCACAGTGACGAAAAGTCAAGAAAATGTAGCCGTCTGCAAAGCTTTTCCTTTTGTTTTATTGAGCCAGATTGAACTAAAAAGGTAATCTAATATATGCAGTCATGCGTTGACTGTTACATTCATAAAATGATTTGCCTGGGGCTGCTTCTCTTGACTTTGACTTTGATTTGTGTGATTCATTGGAACAAACTTGGCCAAATTGTAAAAACTGAAAATGGTAAAAATGTTGTTTAAAGACATACAACAATACCATATATTTTGTAAATACATGTTGTAGATCTTGTGAAAGTTTCATCCATATATGCATTCCATTTTAAATTTATGATATCACAAAAACTTGTCCTTGTCATAACTGTTCTATTAAACCAATGGGCCTTTCTCTGGTGATGTGTGCTAGATATATCCAACTGCAAACCTCCTCAATCAACTTCAAGCTTGAATTAATTTTTTTATAGATCTACCACAAGAACCAATGCATACACCGTAAAAAATGCTGGCTTTCACACAATTCCTTCACGTTGACCTAACACAAATTGATTAAGTTAACTTAATGATTTGTACAAATATATGTGGATTGAACATGAAACAATTAAGTTGTCCCCCCAAAAAACTAAGAATTGTGTTGTTTCAACTTGAGTAGTAAATCCATTTTGAGTGTAGATTCACATACTACTTTCTTACACTTTTCTTTTATTCTGCTTAACCATTGTGGTCAAATCACAATGCATTTTAATTACTATTTATTAAGTGTGTCAAATGTCCGAGACATTTTTACTATCTTGTATTAACATGCATTTATTGGTGATCCAGGTACAAGGGGTCGGCTGGTATTAACATGCGTTTAGAGGCATCTCTTGTGACCACTTGTTCTCTGGTTTTGAGTGAGATCATGTACCACTTATTTACTTTAAGTACTTTTGCCCAAGGTATTAGCATAATATGCAATTCCTATGAATAAACCCATTTAACACAGCTTATGAGTGAGCAGGAAAGCAACTGCAGTTTTAATTGAAACCTGTGTATTTCGGTACACCATCATGTATTGGGCCGTTAGATGGAGAGTAGACTTAATGATATTGAACACATTTAACCACATCAGCATTTACATGATGAAAGTAATTTGATTGTGTTATCAGCTACAGTACCTCTTAACAAAAATGGACAAGCTGAAAATGTTTTAGACTCAATTTAAATCTGGTTTTAGGGCCATCCACTTGTGATTTGTATTTCTGAAAATGCATCATAATAATACTAGGTGTAATTAAGGCCTATAGTGAATTCAGGAAGGAACACTTCAGCTTTCTTTGTACATGGGCTTATTTTACAACTCCGCTAGAGTTAAACATTAGTTTTGTAATGAAGTCTGCACTGTGCGCTAGCATTTTTGTTTTGTTTTGTTTTTTTTAACTTTTGTTGCATCAGTCTTGTTAATAATATTATTCATGAGGTCATGATTCGCACTAGTTGAATAGTTACTTTTATATAGCTTTATTTTACATTCTTAGGAGATACAAAACATTTTGGCACAATGCCTTCCTCAATGCGTGACACAATCTCCTCACTTCACCCTCTTATTCCACAGTCAATCACATTACGTCATTAATTAGATGACTACTCAGTTAAAAACTGTCTCATAATCTCATTTTCGTTTCAATATAGCGAACAACACAAGAAATATTTCCTCCACCTTTAAAAGCTTGTGTTGTTCGCTGTATAGAAAAAAAAATGAGGCATTGTGCCGGAACGTCTGTGTTTTGTATCTCCTAAGAATGTAAAATAAAGCTACATAAAGTAATTATTTAACAAGTGCGAATCATGACCTTCTGAATAAACATATTAGTTTTACAATTTTTGAATCCATTCAGCCAGTACCGAGGTCCGGAGGTAGCACTTTTAGCTTAGCTTAGCATAAATCATTGAGTCAGATTAGACCATTAGCACCTCACTCAAAAATGATCAAAGAGTTTAGATAATTTTCCTATTTAAAGCTTGACTGTTCTGTAGTAAGTAGTACTAAGACTGACAGAAAATGAAAAGTTGCTATTTTCTAGGTCGATGAAGAGTCAAGCTTTAAATAGGAAAATTATTGAAACTCTTAGTTTACTTTTTTGAGATGCAAATGGTCTAATCGGAATCACCGATATATGCTAAGCTAAGCTAAAAGTGCTCCTGCCAGAGCTGGAGATTGACTGAATGGATTAAAAAATGGTAAAACTCAACTGTTTACCTCTAGGGAGTTGAACCTATTTCCAAAAAAATGTTCCTTCCTAATTTAAACTCCAACACTTAAACCGTTTTAGTTTAAACAATTGAAATGAAACCATCAAATTTCATCATGTTTGTTTGTTTGTTATATTTAATATGATTTGTTTTTTGGGCCTGGAGTGCAGATGTTTCAGCAGCCAAAGCACAGAACACACTGTTTTTCATTCATGTAGCTGTCATACATTTACTTAAGGTCAATAATTTACAACATTTCTTATCATTTGGTGTCAAGGTGTGGCTGGAATCGTTGCAACACGGCAAAATCCTGCTATTTGTTTGGAGTGTGAGAAAGAGCTGCCTCCCGCTGAGATCTCAACATGCCTCAACACAGCCGGCACTCAAACGCACAAGCACGTAGATTCTGCTCACACACAGACCAAATGTTACACACCACTGTTAGTTTGGATTCAGCAGTTGCCAATGTAGTGAACACTAGAAAGATTCCCCAGACTGCGAACATCTGCTGCTTCGTAATCCCAGCCACTGTTGACCCATAAACCTGCCCGACTGACACTCCAACTGTAACGGGAACTTCTGCTTGCTGGATATGTGCTTGGAGGGCTCAACGAGCACTGTATTGTCATGCATGGAAAATATGCTACGGCTGGTATTTCCTTGTTAGTCATCACCGCAGACCTGATCCATAGTTTTGTTTAGTTATGCTGTACTTCTAATGGGCTTTTAGTTTAGGGAGTTTGAGAAAGCAGCAGAAAAGAGACTTAATCCAATTACTGCTGAAGTATGTGAACTGACAGTCTGTAGTATTCACTTCCAACCTTAAGACACACCTCACATGTGAGAACGTCAAAAATGTGTTCATACTAGCAGTGCTTTTAACTTGAAATATGTTTTAATAGTTTTTAAAATGTTAGTGGTTGCATAAAACTTAAGAAATTATTCTGATATTCTGATGTGGTGCTCGAGAAACATTTATCCTTTACTAAGATTATTGAAGATTTCAAGTGGATAAGCTCAAATGTTTTAGACCCATTATTTATTGTATGATCCGTTTTATGAAAATGCAGATTATTATAATTTTTTTTTTGGATGAATTCTTTTTATATACTTGAGTATTTGTTTGAAATAGCATTTACAATTCATTCATTCATTTTCATTTCGGCTTAGTCCCTTTTAATAATCTGGGGTCGCCACAGTGGAATGAACCGCCAACTTATCCAGCATATGTTTTACGCAGCGGATGCCCTTCCAGCTGCAACCCATCACTGGGAAACATTCACACACTCTCATTCACACACATACACTACGGACAATTTAGCTTACCCAATTCACCTGTACCGCATGTCTTTGGACTTGTGGGGGAAACCGGAGCACCCGGAGGGAACCCACGCCAACACGAGGAGAACATGCAAACTCCACACAGAAACGCCAACTGACCCAGCCGAGGCTCGAACCAGCGACCTTCTTGCTGTGAGGCGAACGTGCTACCCACTGCGCCACCGTGAGGCCCAGCATTTACAATACTGTAAAATATTTCTATTACTAGTACCTGTAAACAATTAATGCATCTTTGCTGAATGAAAAACAAACAAATATATAAAGCGTTGTAATATACAAGTTAATATATTTATGACTTAAGTGAGAAAAGACTGAAATCTCCACAAATATTTGTCCAGGAAATTCAGTTACTTGTCTAAGGGCTTGGTAAAAATCTAGATTTTTCAGATGAATGATCTTTCATTGAGGTAAAATCATAGTTTCCCGTAGTTGTTTTTAAGGAATCAAGGACATACAACCAGTGAAGTGTTTTTTCCAAAATTATTATTTACAAAACAAAAGACCTTTACAAGCCTGTTCTTTAGCAGAAATGTTTACAAGGGTGAATTACCTGTTTGAATCAGTATAAAAAGAACAATAATTTACAGCATTAGTTGTTAGTTAATGCTTTTTTGTTATAATTTTTTTTAAACAAATGCAAGCAAGATGATGATGAATAACAATAGAAAAATATCAATGCAAAACTGAGGATTATTTTAAAATTAGAATTAAAATCCCTTTTCCATGTTAGTTTTTAGCTAGTGCTATTGCCGGTTCAGAGCTGGTTTTTCTAGTGAGTCTTCTAAGAACTGCTTTTCCAGTGTCACTGCGTACGTCTCATCTTTTCCAGCAACACAAAAAATCGAAGCACCTATTACAAACCCGCCATCAATGATGCAGGGTTAAATCATTGATGGAAGGGTTAAATGCAGAGCACAAATTCTGAATATTGATCACCATAATCGGCCATTTCACCACTTTCACTTTCAAAATAGTTTCAAGTGGTAGTTTCAAATAGTTCCAAGCCCAAGTGTTTCTTACTTCTAGCCCAGCATACAGTGCTTTGCTACTTTAACCACTTTTCCTGGTTCAGAGCCGGTGCTTTGGGTGTCGAAAGAAAAGATTTGGAACTAGTCTCTGGCTCCAAAAAAGCACTTCATCTTCCTTGCTAGAAAATGGGCAAATCAGAATCATATTGAGAGCTAATGAATCAAATGAAATCTTGAACTTTATATACACTGTAGCATAAGCCAAATCAGCATTACGTTCAGGTATCACTGGATAGGTTTACATGCACCCAAATAATTGGTTCAATCGGATTCAAAAATATTTATGTAAACACATGATTGGATTGAGCTCAATCTGTTTGAAATTTGTATTTCTTTTGTAATCCAATCCAACAGCAAATAATTAACATGTAAATGCTTGAATCCGACTACTTTTCCAATCGTATTCAGACGTCTCTGGGGCACATGCCTGCGCATATTTTAACAAATGCAAAACAAAAAATACAAAAAAAATACAAAAACTACTAAACAACACTCAACATAAACATAAACTGTTTCTTAAACATCAGCACGTCAAATGTTTCTTAAACATCAGCACATTGGAAACTCATTTGGAATTACTGCGCTCGTAAAAACAAGTCATCACCGTGTCATTCTAAATCTAACTTTGATTCATTTTATCTACACTGGAATCAGCTGCAGGCTACATTTGATATATCCAAATGTCTTAAAAACTGAGAAAACCTACCGGACATCAGTTCAAAAGATGATGACCTTTTTTGCTGATGAATTTTAAAGACAGATGCCCACAAAAGGAAAGCAATCCTTTCAGTTTGAGGATGGGAAATGATTTCTCATCAGCAGATAAAAATCAGCGTTCGCCTTATTGCATGTGTAGAGATTTGTCTTTATAACATTTAGAAAGCATGGTTACACTTCTATTTTATAGCTCTGTCATGTCTATGCAGTCTCCCCAAGTGTAAAGTCATACAGGAAGAATGCATGCACAAGAGTTTTAATTGGAATGTATATAAAACGCATAAAAACAAGTCTTTGAATCAGATAAAAATGTTTAGAGTACATGTAAACAGATCTCCGATAATATTAAATTCATTCAGATTGATGAAAAATGGTTTATGTTAACATTAGCCATTGATGTCTTCTTCAAATAAAAGCATACATTCCATACATTCATTCGCAGCAGCCATATCAAATGTTATGATTTCCCTTTCATTCAGTTCTTTGAGAGTTTGGTCTCCCCCTCCTCGCACCCGCATTAACATGAACAGAGTTGGTTTTGGCAGAGCCCAGAGGAAGCCATCTGCATGGTGCCTACCTGACCTGCTTGGCACAGACTGCACATTCTCAACTTAACAAACCGTATTAAAGGCAAAAAGAATCAGTCCAGTTTAGAAAGTACCACAAAACTGGAGGGTAACAATCTGGCCCCTCCAAATTCAAGTCAGGCTGTTTTTATGGTCTTTAAAAATACATTTCACATTACAAACAGCTGTCTGCTGTGTAATTTTCCCAGAAAGTCGCAGGCTCGCATGGCAAACCCAAGCTCTGTGCGTTCAGGATACATGGTAATTAGTCTTTCATTTTGTAATGGCAAACCCCTGAGTCTGTCTACAGGGAAAACCCTTTCCCTTTAAGCAGGTTTAACTGCCTACGTGCCCTGAAATGTCCTCGGATGTTCCGCTAGCTTGTCACAGATCTGTGTTTACAGCAGACGGTCCAGCTGATCTCAGACCGGCTGTGTTGTGGCCTTGTGTCTGGTTTAGGACGGCCTTCATGCTGTGGAGAATTACTCAGAGAAGCCCACAGATATTTCCCACTGACACCCATTAGCCTCAAATATCCAGCGACTTCATAGCAGACGCAGCTGCTTTTCCACACAAATATTTTACCCCTCATAACCCCATAGTGTTTAACAAAGAAGAAGGAAGAAATATGAAGAAGTGTAACTTGAAAACCCCAAAACATTTTTGAAATGAGCTACAACTTTTCATTGTAATATTTAGTAAAAAAAAGTATTGTTTAAGTTAAACTAAATGAAGTTTAGATAAAATAAGTAGATAAAAGAAATGTAGTTCTGAACACATACACATTTGTTTCAAATAATTTTAGTTCAGTTTGAACAATTATTTAATTTAACAGTTATTTTAAATTTATGGTTGTGGTTTTAGTTTACCTTAATATCCTTGTTTTGATGATATTTATTTATTATTTTTTTTTAAATTGCAAATAGCTGCCTTTTGTCCATATTAAGACATGTTGATATTTTTTTTTGATCTTTATAACCCATATAAAGCACTATTATATTGCTATTATATATAAAAATCATTGTAAATAAAAAGTGGGGCAAAGTGTGTGTGTGTGTGTGTGTGTGTGTGTGTGTGTGTGT
>CAIGQW010054109.1:20212607-20228651 GCA_903798125.1 Danio choprae | reverse complement strand
GTGTGTGTGTGTGTGTGTGTGTGTGTGTGTGTGTGTATTTCTTTTTTTTCTTTTTGGAATGTATTTTTTTGTCGCAAAACACTATTAAACACTGTTTCATGTCATATTTCTCCAGTATAATATTTGTTTACATGGCCTTAAATGAAATCAAACATTTTGTTGTATGATGTCGTAGTAACAGTTGTTGTCATTGTAAGTTTTTCATTTATAGTGTTGATAAACGAATGTTTTGCAAGGTGTGTGCATTTTAAATGTACACCTTGAGTGGACTATTAAATCATTAATGATAATAATTTTCATCATATTTAAAAATGTATTCATTAATTGAATTTCTTGTTTTTCTTCTTTCTTGTAGTCAAAAGCGGATGGGCAACTTCTTCTCTCTGATGTGTTCAGACGGATCAATCTCATTGAGAGTGATTATTTTGGACTGGAGTTCCAGAACCTGCAGATGAACTGGGTAAGTGGCCACTTGACAAACAGTCCCCCTGCTCACACAAAGATGGGATTGTGAACGACCTGCTCCTCTGACAACACGGCTAAGGCCTTAAAAGTCCTGAAGGTGTATTAAGTTGTTTCTCTCTCTGAGCCTTAGCCATTAGCTGTTCCCTTTAAACCTGCCAGATACAAACTTAAAGAACACAGTTTGGTGTTCTATAACATAAGGATAAAATGTTTTGTTTATATATTTTGACAGGCAAGAGGAATAAAAACCTTTTTTTCACACTAAAAATTCTCTACAAAAAATACTTTTCTTACTTAGAGTTTTTGTCTTATTTCTAATAGCCAAATCGACTATTAATTCTAATAGTTCAAATATCTATTCTTTTAAATCAAGAAACCTTTTCTAGACAGAAAATATTGTCTCTGAGTCTTTGTATTTATATTGTTTTTTTTTTTCTTAAAACAAGCAAATTAATCTGCCAATGGGGTATGAAAAATAATCTTGTTTTCGCTTTGAAATATGATTTTTTTGCTTATCCTATTGGCAGATTATTGTACTTTTTTAAAAGGAAAAACTCACTTAATTTTGACTTATTTCTGAAATGACAAAAATTTGTTTTCTTTAAACTAGAAACTAAATAAAACACTAAGTAGGAAAAGCATTTTTTCAGTGTTTTAGTATTGCATGCCCAGAAGTTACATGTTTCATCTTATAGTCTGCTACACTGTCAATTTATATATATATATATATATATTTTTTTTTAATTTCTGCCTAATTTTCCATGGTTTTATGCTTTACTAGGGAACTGTGAGCTTTTTTATTAGCCAGTGAATGGCCTGTTTATAATGGGTTTGCTTAAAGGGATAGTTGTCTCTACAATTTAGCACACTGTCAGTTACTCCTCCTCAAGTCGTTCAAAACCTGTTAGACGTACTTCTGTGGAACTTAAATAGGCCTTATCATTTTCTTGATGCGCAAAATACAGATGGAATCAAGAAATCCAGTCATAACAATGTAGTTCACTTTATAACATTAAAGGTTATGAATAATGGATAATTCTAAAAGAATAAATCAAAGGTAGGGCTTTGATTTGTATGTATATGGTTTATATTTATGTATCTTACCAAAGCTTAATCTGCTCTATTGTTTGTGAACATAAAAAACACAAAGCACTCATATTTTATGCTCTGTAAAACGTTTGCATTATGTTAGTTGAATTTAATATTAATTTTTGTAGTAAATAAATAAAAAAGTTTCTCAAATAAACATCATATTTACACAATGAATCAGGATTAAGTTCTAATTACCAGCAAGCTAACATATGATTTATTTGATTACACTGATATTATATAACACTGTATATGTACTATGTATTACTATGGTAAAATTCATCACAATTGTTGATGTTCTAAATTTCACCATTACATAAATTCTTGTAAATCAAACACATCTCTCAGTATATTGTTCTTAACACTTTTTTCAATGTTTATTCTCCCTTTGGTCTTATGTCAAACATGACAAGAACTAGAAATCTGCAACAGCTCTGAAATCTAATTTCAGTTAGATTTTAAATTCACAGCACTTTCGCTTATCTAGCACAATGAACGTGATGTAATATTTGAGTAAACAAATTTAACTTAATTAATTCAAACCTTTCGGTTTTACAGTAATGCGCTGCCATCAATTAATGTGTGGCTACACTGAAGTAAGGAACTAGATTTTGAGAAATACATTTTCAGGTTTTTTTTAATTATTATTATTTATTTTTGGTTGTTAGATTGTGCAGGTTGCATGTTTTTCCAAGTTAATTAGGCATGCCTTTTGATTTTTTGATTTTTATTTCATGTATCATTAAAACAAGGTCCAAAAAGTATTAAATAAAATAAGATAATTTTTTTTTTTAAAATAAAGTAAAATATTATAACAAATAAATAAATAAAACAAGCAAATAAAATCTAAAATAATATATGTTTTAAAATGTCATACTTTATTAGCTCACACCACTTAAAATATGTGAAAATATTTTATTTAATTTGCTATGAAGAAAACAACAGTGGAAAATAATGAAGCACAGCCATTTAATCATCTCTGTAATGTATATGTTTTGTCTTGGTTTCTTTATTAATGAATAAAAAAAATACCTTTGTCAACAAACTTTTCATAAGTAATTTGAGAGAAACGCTGCAGACAGTCTGCTGGCCATCTGTTTTTGAGTGTGCCAATCCAGCTTTTGTTTTGTTTTTTGGAGAGAGTTAAATCAGGTGTGGAATATGTGTGTGTGTGTATGGCGTTGTTGTCATGATTCTGTAAGAGATGAGAGGTCAGTGGAGTAAAAGGCGCCGGAGGTGGAGTGAGAAAAGGTACATTCTTGCCACAATCAGCTCCAGATGTGCTGCGAGGAGCGCAACAGACACACAATTAAAACCCATCATTCACATACTTGCAAAAGCCCAAAAACAGGCACAGAGACTTGAATTGCAATATCCCGGGGCATTTGAATAGCAGCCGATTTAGTAAATCTCCAAAAATCCTAAAAGTATGCTTTTGGTGTGGTCACCGTTTTGAGATCTTTTCTCTTCTGTGGTGTCTGTGTGCACACTGTTCTTCAGTTTTAGCGTTCACTTCAAAGAGCAGAAACAGATGTAGTTTGAAAGAGTGAGAGATTGTTTGTATTATTTATTGCTTTGAGTGTATAAGGTGGTTAAAAGCTGAAATGCCAGTCTTATTGTTCGTGACTGTTTTGTATCGACAGGTTTGGCTGGATCCCACCAAGCTCATAGTGAAGCAAGTGAGACGTAAGTACAATTTCTGCCTTGTGTTGTGCAGGGCCTAGAATTAACACTTGCCAAACGCAAGTATAAACCGAATGTTGGCGAGTATGTAAAACAGTCTTGCCCAACATTTGTACAGCCATTTTATTTCTTTTCAATTAGGTTTAACAATTTGTGAGAACACGATATGTTTTAGTGTTTTAATTGTATGAATATATTTGAAATTTTATGCACAGCACATGAGTTTTGACATAAACAGCTCATGACAGAAGTGTTTTTAATGTCTCTGAGCAGCTCAGTTTGTACTAAATATATAAAATTGATTTTATTATAGTTTATAATTCTGTTGTGAATGGAAAAAAGGGTTTTCAAAGTAGATGATTTCCTGTTAACACTGTGTTAATGCATTAGTTAACATGTAGTAGCTAAACAAAAGGTTTTTTTTAATCGTTATTAGTTTTGGTTGAAAAAATACAATTGACCATTGTGTGTTCATATTAGTTTATTATTAGCATTATGTGCTAATGCTAACAAAAACATATTTATTTGTGTACTGTAGTTAAATAAATTAATAATAATTTGGGGTGTTTTATTACATAATAATATTTGTAAATGTAGTAGTAATAATAATAATAACAATAATGGTATTAATAACAATAGTTGTAGTAATAATATAAATTCAAATAATTTCATGAAATACTATACTGTTCAGTAGTATAATAGTGATGATGATGATGATAATAACAATAATGATAATAATAAATACAATAAACAACAATAATACATATATTATCAATAATACAAATTAATAATTTTATTATAATATATTAATGTTATAATATTAATATTAAAAATATATTAATATAATTATATTGATGTTTATTAAATATGCATGTCACCTATTTGTTCTGCCTGGTTTTTTGTTTTGTTTTGTTTGTTTATTAAAGAAGAAATTATTTATATACAATTTGATGGCTGGTAAAAAGATATTATTGTCATTCTTGTTCTCAAGTATCAGGCCAGGTGTTGCAATTTTAGGCCCTGGTATTGTGTTTAGACTTCAGAGGATCTTGGGTTGTTTGAATATTGTTATAGGTTTTCATTCTCACCATCCACAGGGCCAATGAACACACTCTTTCGACTATCAGTGAAGTTTTTTCCTCCAGATCCTGGTCAGCTGCAGGAGGAGTTTACTCGGTAAGATGCTCAGAAATCCCCATCCAAACTTTCACATATGAAATGGCTAAACACTTGATAATCTTTGATAATCTTACCTCACATTTTATATTGTTGATTAGTTTACCTGGAGTTAACCATTAATCCTGAATGTTCATTAGCTGCCATTTCACACTCTGTATTCCTAAACATTGGGTTAACAGGCTTATTTGCATATTTCTGGTGTCAGTGTCTTTAATTGGGAGAATGCAGCATGAGTCTTGTTTGTATAATATTTTGAGCATAGCACATCATGTTATGTTACCATGAAACCTAAATTATAAAGGTCTATATCATTTATTCAAATTTGTATAAGTAATTTTAATAAATAAGGTTTTAATTGATGCTTTATTAGGATAGAACAGTATTTGGCAGAGATGAACTAATTGAAATCTGGAATATAAGGGTTTAAAATTAAATCTAAATATTGAGAAAATTCTTTCCAAAAAAGTTAATAAAAATAAACCGTAACCCTAAATAAATATATTTATGGTAGGAAATTTACAAATTGATCATAATATTTACTTAATATTGTAATGGTTTTTGGCTTAAACGAAAAATCAATCATATTTACTTTAGTGTTTTGTTGACTATTCATACAAATATACCCATGCATCTTGAGACTAGTTTTGTGGTTCAGAGTCACACATTATGTATTGTTGACTGTACTAATCAATTTTATCGTAAATGGACTTGACCGGCAATTAATGTAGAAAAAAACTCTCTTCTGCACCCCAGTATTTTTCAATTTTCCACTCAAAAGCCTGCAGTGTTTCAGCGATGATCCAAAGCATGAATAGCGTGTCTCAGACTGTGCTCTCATGTCAAAGATGAGCGCTTCTTCCTCTATCATCCTCTTGCAAAATCTGTCTTAAGGTGGTTTTACATAGACCACGGTTGTAATTTTTAGTTCAGTTTCAATGCAAACTGAAAACTGCAAGTGGTTCTGTCACTGGCTGCATTAAAACGGAGGAACTCAATATTACTATATAGCTTGAGTGTGCTTACTAGTGTACTTGGCAGGTAAAAATAGAAACTGTATGTGCAAAATACTGTGTCTGACATGAAAATGTGCTGGTTGTTTTCCTGTTAAGTACCATTTAGATATTAGCATATACAAATATAACCTTGTTGATTGTAAACATGGTGATGTGCACCCTGAAACCATGATGCGAGCGCCACACTCGGCAACACAAAACTCATCCTAAAAGCTGCAATGAGGTAACGATTCTTCCGCTTCTGAAACAGCCTGTCACTGACTTACTTTTTTGATCAATTAAATCTGATTCTTGTTGCTGATCTTTGATTGAATGCGTTAAGTAGTGTTTTTTTTTTCAGAACTAAATTATTGGTTCTTAACTAATAATAAATAATTTTTATTACTTTAATAAGTCAAAATGACAGTGGTGGCTGTGACACGGTGGGCAAGAGACAGAATCGGAATTTTGGCTTAATACCAGTAACACAGACTATAGCACCAAGCCTAGCATCTAACAATATCTTTCTGACACTTCTAAATGTGTACAGCATGAGATGCAGTGTTCACACGGGTCCTTGAATTTCTGGAATATTATGGAATGTTAACAGATCTATGCCAGATATTAAAAGTCAGAATTTTATATATTTTGTATTCAAGTCGTGGAATATCAGGGGCTTTTTTGTTTGTCACAGTAAACTTTAGCTTCTATTTATTAAAATGTCATTTATCTGTACCGTATCATGTTTTATTATTGTGTTTTACAAGATTTTCCTATGGTTAGGCTGTTTTTAGTGCTATTTTGTTCCTTTGCTGCTCGTCAGTATTCCTTTCCTGCTCGCCTGTTGGCAGTCACCAAGCTGTACCGCTTAACTCTTAACGCAAACATGCCAGGAAAATGTACATTTCCAGACCTTTGTCTACAAAATGACCACTTCAAAGAATAGGTCTTAGACTGCATGCTTTTGTTTCTTTTTGGTAATTTTCAAATTCTGAGGGAAATTATGCATTGTTGATCTCATAATGGCTATTGGGTTTGTAAAAGAAAATGATATTCAAGCTTAGGCAATTTTAATATTAGGCAAAGCACAACAGCACCATGTTTTTCTGTTCATTATAGACCATGGAAATTCAGCTTCTTAGTTTGTGAAATTCAGAGAGAAATCAGGGAATTTGACATTTGGCTAAGAGTGGCAACCCTGGAAATTATGCAAAGCAATGTAGCGTTTCTTAACCTGAGGGAATAAAACGGTGCTAACCCTGTAATCATATGCTTTTTCTCCAGGTACTTGTTTTCTCTGCAGATAAAGAGGGATCTAATAGATGGCCGACTGAGCTGTACAGAAAACACTGCCGCCCTGCTGGCCTCTCATTTGGTGCAATGTATGTCATTTGAGATCAGTTAGTGTAACTGCTGTCCTGACCAATTTCCTCTATAATGATTTATATTTATACAATGATTCTGTATTGTCTCTGCCTTCATTGGCTTAACTATTTCTATTTCTTTCCTCATCTAGTAAATTAGTTTTAAATTACATTACAATTAAATGCATACATAAAGTGACTTTACAAATGGGGGAATAATCATCAGATAATTTGACCTTTTTTATATTGCAAGAATAATTCATGTACTACCCAAGAATTGTAATGATTTGTTCTTTGTTTGGGGTAGGTACGATTTTGAGTGTTCTTTTGGCTCACCAAGGGTTTATTTATTTAATCAAAAATATCGTAGAATGTTAATATAGTTATGTTTTGTGTAAATATCTGTAGTAAAATATTATTTATTAAACGTTGTTATTATTATAATCTTATTTTAATGTACTTTAAAATGTAATGTCAAATCTATATTTTTAACTGCCAGGCTTCAGGGTCACGTGATCCTTCAGAAATTATTTTAATATGCCGATTTAATGCTACAGACATTTCTTATTATTACCAAGGTTGAAAACTGTTAATTTCTAATTATTATTTTGTTCTATAAATTATAGTGTTCAAAAGAACAGAAATATAGTTTTATTTATAATTTATATTATTATAAATGTACAATTATACACTATAAATATTTATACGTTATTGTATTCATATAATAAAATACTTTTTAAATATGAACCTACAAGTGAAAGTGTTTGTGTCTGTGTTTGTGTTTAATAATATGTGTATATATATATAAATAGAATTATATTTTGGTCTTTTTTTTTTTTTTACTTCCTCACACAGCTGAGATCGGTGACTATGATGACTTAGCAGACAGAGAGTTTCTCAAGATGAATAAATTGCTGCCGTATCAGGAACATGTGCAAGAAAAGATCATGGAGCTCCACCGTAGACACACGTAAGACATTTGTTGTTTTGGCCCAATGCTCTAGGCTTGTGCATTGTTCTCTTAAATTTATCACAGACTCTTGTCAGTCTTTGCATTTGTAAAATTTACTGAGCTGACCACAGGGAATCAGCTCAGAGAATTTATGGCACAAAAGTACGTTTATCTTTGTCATGTCCAGTTTATTTGAAAGCATTTGTGTGGAATGAGAAGTATTTTTTTTAAATGGAACATCTAACTGAACTTTAAATACTGACTCCCCTGGATATCTTGAGTGGCAGTCTGTTTCCATTTGGTGCTGAGTTTATTTGGTGAGAGGAGATCTAATAGTGTGTAAGTGACTGTTGTGTGTGTGGCAGTTAAAGGGATTTAGAGGTAGTTAAAGGTGGACTGCAGTTTCTCTCTATGCTTGAACTTTGGAAATACGTTGTTTTAAGAGCTTACAGAGACTATTAGACATTAATATAGGATGGATGATCCTTCTACAAGCTCTGGATGGACAATACTTCTGATAAGTAAAGAATTACTGAAATTGGAATGGTAAAGCAAAACCTTTATCATTAGTGATGCATTTATTGCTTATTTTAGAGAGAAATATTAAACTTTTGCTCCTGTTAGGCTTTGGGAGTAGCTTGTTACATTAGTTTTAGAATAATTTTTGAATTGCTAAAACCCCTCTGGAAATGTACATAGCAGATGAGATTGGTTCGTTATCTTGAGAAAATATGGGGAATGGATTTCATGCAAACCAGCAACAGAACAAAACGGTAATCACCTAGCACCTGCATTTTCTTCAGTATATGTTTAAGTGTTTTATTATCCATTGTACTATATTATTAAAATAGCTGTTTGTAAATATAAAGATTTGGAAAGTGTTTTGAGCTCATGTCATAAATGACCACTTGTCAAGCTCCAGCTGCCAATTGATCCCAAGGAAGCCCCAATGAGGGCCAATTAAGCTGTAAACATGACAATTTAAACACAACTGGCCCAGGCACGTACTAACAGGCCCGATAGTGGAAACACAGCTACTGTTACACTACACCATGTCTTTACTACACGTGACACAAGATTCCAGCAACAAGCAATTTGTAGAATAGTGCACTGAAGAATAGTGCACTGCACTCTCAACAAACTTGTAAGGTTTATAATCTAATACACATTAAACCACTTTAATGTTATTTAAAGTTTATGCTGAATGACTGATATTTGTTGGCAGTTACAGTTCTTACGTTCATTTTTGAAATATGATTGCTAGTTATTTTATTTTCAATATCTGCTTCCGCATTTAGTATGGCAATAAATGTCACATAAAATGGTATTTATACTTGCATTAGTAACATTTAACACTGATAAAGCACAGTACCTGAGGTGATCATTGTCATAGTAGTTTATGCTGCTGTTCAGCCATGACATTGAATAAATAGAAACCGTTTCTAAAATAAATTTTTTTGCTGTTGCAAATGGTTATGACAAACTCCTTTAAACATGGAAAAGATACCTTTTATAGTCACACCGTGTGTAGTTAGGACATGGTGCTACAGTTCATATCTGTCTATACAAACACTGAGGAAGCTTGTGAAGCTAAAAATCAGATGTAGTTATGTGTATCTGCTTTCTGAGACACGGTGTAAGCAGTAGACCAATCACAATAGACTTGGTCATGTGACTGATCAGAGAGGCCAGGGCCCATGAAAACTTGCATGAAAGTCCTTAAGCTAAGAAATCCCTTAGTTTGAAGGTTAAGGATTCCTTCAGTAATACTTGGGTTGCAAGAACAAAAACCTAAGGGTCAACTTACGAAATTTAAGGCTGCCATTCAGTATTTCCCCTTAATGAAGTGTTCCCTTAAATATTGCTACAAAATCCTTAGTAACCATTTCCCCTTAACAAATTTAAGGGACCAAAACAGCTCCCTTAAATGAGCAAATGACACTCAAAATGCAAGTATTCTCCCCAAAATATAAATGTGCTTATTTTGTAGAATACCTCCAAAACGATTTAGAAAATCTAATATTATATTATTGTTTTTTACCAACTGCAAAGGAAACCCTGTAGCAGAACAGTTTAAGAGACAGGCTTGTCATATCAACCTTGTGCTTCTGTCTCGTAATGATGCAGTTCCGGTGTGTTTAATCTGAGGCTTTGGGTGTGAGAGGAGTATTGCGGCTTGTCTGTGGCTGTGTTTGTAATCCAGTGGCTCAAGGCTGTTTATTAGCCATACGGCCACAAGGGAGGGGCTTAAGCAGATTGAACAGCTTAAAGGATGAGCAAAATTAGAGTACGCTGATGATCTGGCACTGCTCCAACATTTGCCCATGATTAGCCAGAACACTACACAACATTTCAGGAATATGTTATCTAAGACCCCACTGTTTACCATGAAAGGATGAAATATACAGATTTTGTGAGATATGTAAATATAAGTATACACTATTTTTATACATCAGTATTCATTTTTTTATTATCAATTGCAATTGTTTAGTTTTTTATAGTTTGAACATGAACATGAAGTCTTACCGACCCCAAACTTCTGAATGAATAATATATTTTTAATGAAAGCCATTATAACAAAATTACATATAACGCTTTGTCCTTTTAAATATGGGTCAATGTAAAAGTTGGACACGTCTGCTATAAAATGTTATTCTGGGCTACAAAACATGTTTTGCCACTCCACAGTTTCCTATAATTTATTTTTGCTGTGGTATTATGGTTCACTTCTTTAATATGTTGTTGTTCTTGCTCTCTCGCCTGTAGTGGTCAGACCCCAGCAGAGTCCGATTTCCAGGTTCTGGAGATCGCTCGTAAACTGGAAATGTTTGGGGTTCGCTTTCATCCCGCCGCTGACCGAGAAGGAACCAAGATCAACCTGGCTGTAGCACACATGGGCCTGCAGGTCTTTCAGGTACATGAAATTTTAATGTCGTAGAGCTCTAAAAAATATGTTATTACTGCATTAAGGGATAGTTCACCCAAAAATAAAAACTATCATCATTTACTCACCCTCAATTTCAATCATTTATGAGTTTCTTTCTTCTGTTTAATTTTGATGAAAGCTGTAACCATTGACTTCTATAGTAGGAAAAAAACAAATACAATGGAAGGCAATACATTTTTATTTTTGGTTGAACTATCCGTTTAACTGCAGATACTGTATGCAGTAAGATATGTATTTCCATTTACCCATGTCTTATTTTTGTCAGGGCCACACCAAAATCAACACCTTCAACTGGTCCAAGATTAGGAAGCTGAGCTTCAAGAGGAAAAGGTTTTTAATTAAACTGCACCCAGAAGTTCATGTGAGTATCCAATTTATAGTATATATTCTAGTTCTGGGCAAAGATTCATTGTAATTAATCATATCCAAAATAAAAGTTTGTTTTGACATTGCGTGTGCGTGCGCGTGTGTGTATGGGCGGGCGGGCGCATGTGTGGGCGGGTGCGTATTTGCAATATTCTGTATTTCATAGAAACAAAACTATACAAAATTTTCTTACATGGACATTGAAATGTATATATAAAATTTGTATTATATACAGTGCTCAGCATATATGAGTACACCCCCCACAAATCTCTCATTTAAATTAATATTTTCTATTTTCTAGGATGCTTTACAATATTATATTTGTGCGTATACATTAGTTTAGTCAGTACTGAAGCCAAATCTGGAGCTAATCTGACAAAATAACTTAAAATAATGGTTAAAAAATTTGTAGCCCAAATTTAAATGTTAGGGAAAAATATTCAAAAATAGCAAAAATCAAGAGAAACAAAAAATATATAAAATTTTGTTCAAATGTTGTAGGTTTTAATTTTTTTTGCAATATTTTGCATGAATTTAAATGTATTGTCTTGCCATTTTTAAAGATGTTCTGACTAAAATATAATTTTAATGAATATATCTGTTTAAATGAATAAATCAGTTTTGTTCAAATGCACCAATATATATTACCTATATTCACTGAGAAATTTACAAAAATATTCATTTTCAAAATGGGGTGTACTCGTATATGCTGAGCACTGTACATGTATATTTTATATCTGAATATAAATAAATATTTTCTCAAATATATGCATGCATGTGTGTATTTATATACATAATAGTGTATAACAAATATACCCAGCAGACACACATATATTATGTCAAAACAAACATTTATTTTGGATGCTATTTTTGCCCAGCATTAAAAAAAATTATGTAACATCATTATATGAACTTTGTCTCTTTTGAGGTCTGTAAAAGTTTGCAAGAGTACAGTCAATATTACAACTTGAATGCAGTTTGGTGCTAAAGAAATCTTACTCATGATGTCAATCTCAACCTCTTCCAAAACACACATATTTGGGGTAATATAGTACTGCACAGTGAAATCGGTCTGTGGACTCATGGGATGTACAGATTTAATAGAGATTTGACACATAATAAAATGTAGAAGTAATGTTTTCAAGCTTAGGAGCTTGAAGTGATGGGGCCATCCATTACCCAATGTATACATTTAAAATTTATTCCAAGTGACGTTTGTTATTCCATCTGGATCACTTACATTGGGTGCTGACAATCAGGACCATATGTTTCCTCATGTTGCCTTTCATCCGAGATGGAAGTTCTTAAGATCAGTCTTTTTCTCAGTGACTGATCAGCCTTTTGTTCCTCAGGGTCCTCATCAGGATACACTGGAATTTCTAATGGGCAGTCGAGATCAGTGTAAGATCTTCTGGAAGAACTGTGTGGAGCATCATTCGTTTTTCCGGCTGCTAGACCAGCCCCAGCCCAAATCCAAAGCCATCTTCTTCAGCAGAGGATCCTCCTTCAGATACAGGTGCAAATTTGTGAACATTTGAACTTGGATGGGTGAAGTAGGATTTAAAATGGTGTGGCAGAATTAAGTTTTGAATATTATTTCATGGATCACCTTTCCTAGCAAAAACAAACATGCATCCAACCAGTATGATCTGATTCATATGAACTGATTTCAATTAATCATTCAAATTGACCTAGAGTTGCTTACCAAACAGGTACTGCAGGTTTGTCACAAAATAAGTTTTTTTAATATAAAGGTTCAGTGTAAATTGAGTAATATCCACTTAAAATAGATTATTTCTGCTGAATTTACAACATGCATATGTGAACCGCAAAACCAGTCATATATTGTACGGGTATATTTTTAGGAAATTAGCTAAAATACACTATAGAGGTTGAAGTAGGGATTTTTACTTTTGTGCAAACAAAATTAGAATATTAATTCAAGATTATTTCATGAAGACATATTGAAAATTCCCAACTGTAAATATGTGAAAACGCTATCTTTTATTACTAGCGTTTTCTGAATATTTTTATTTTTGAACCCTAAGATTGCAAATTTTCAAGTAGTTGTATCTCGGCCATATTATGATTGGTTTTGTGGTCCAGGGTTGCATATGCATTTACATGTTTATAAGGCCACCCCAAGTCTCTGTTTCTTGTGTGCATGTTTTAGTTGTTGCTGCTGTTTTGTCTTTGTTTTATAAGTACTAGAATTTGTTTGACTTGATTTGTTATAAAATCCTTATATATAAATACATATATTTGACAGTGGGAGGACACAGAAACAGCTTGTTGAGTATGTGAGGGACAGCGGGTTGAGAAGAACTCCTTATCAGAGGTAAAACTTTTAAAGTCTCACCTGAAACTAGTTTTATATTCTACAATTGACATTCATAAGCCTCTTTTTTTGATGATGATGATTTCTCTGCATGCTGTTTTGTTCTGATTATTCTGTTTTTGCAGGAGAAACAGTAAGATTCGCATGTCGACACGTTCCTTGGCTTCTGATGTGCCAAAACAGGTCAGTAGAGTTTAAGATCCAAGCAAACTTATACCAGTATTAACAACAATAATAACTGCCTTTTTCATCCCCTTTATTTACCTTGCCCATCCATTTCAGAATCTGTCTTTTAACGACAGCCTGAGGACTCCCATACCTCCTTCCTCCGTCACCGCCTCCTTCCAGTCTCTGCATGCCCCCAGCCTTCCCATGCGGGCCGAGACCCCAAACCAGCTCTTGCATCTCCACCAGATGCAGCACCAGCCTCACAGAGCCCCCAGCCCAATGAAGCAGGACTCCATCAAGACCAACTCCCAATCCACCTACGCCTTCCCAGGTGCCACTCATATCCCGGCAGCAGGAAACTGCAGCCCCTCATTTGTGTGTGTAGAGAGTAGTTCCTCTAGTGTCCGGCCCTCCCAAAATGGCAATGAGGATAGCGAGCAAGTTCGGGTGGGTGGCGTGATTGGGGGGGCGCAGAAGGGTTTTCTCACACCTGAAGCATTTGAGGCTGAATTAATGCGTGTTCGGCAGCCTTCCTATCAGATCCCGATGTCCTGCACACAGCTGCATGTTAGCGAAGAGTACATTGATGACGATCCCGCTGAAATCTCATTTTACGCTGGTGGTGCTGAGGCATACTGCTACGGGTTTGAGGAAGAGAGTCCTGAGAGGTTTGAATACGGTGACAGAATCCCTGTACAGTCCGGTACGTTCGCTCTCGGTCTTGAAGACCTTAATGGCAATGCTAACAGATTCTCTGAAAGTGCCTTTGGCCGATCAGAGACCAGTTCTCTGGTTAATAACCGATCCGAGTGTAGCTCTCTGGATAACCTTCCACAAGGTTCTGTCGGCGACTCGCTCTCGCTCGGCTTTGGAGGACCAGACTCCTCTTCCTCTTTGCGTCTTCCTGGTTCGGAAAACCTCTCCGAGGCCAGCTCCATGGTCAACTTCCCTGCGTATTCGGTGCGTTCCGAAGATAGCTCAGCCATGCAGTTCAATGATCTGGTGGAGCAGCTGGAGCAGTTGAGTTACCCTCCCACAACCACAGAGGGCTCAGCTGACGGCAGCTCTGATTCCGACTCTGACTGGGGTTCGGATGGAGGTCTGGCAACAGATCAGAACCTCTTCTTTAGCAACCCATTAGTGAGTGGGGCAGATTTAGACAGCTTCCTGTTAGAATGCCAAAATCTCAGGGCTCTAGGCATTGGGGAGTCCCAACAAGGCCCAACCCATCTCAAAATGTAGCGTAACCACCTTTAAATGTCAATGTTTTTTGACATTAGTTTTAAATGCAGAAAAGGAGCAAGCACCTAATTCTCCACCTCATCCTGATATAATTAGTGCTTATAGTTTCAGCACTTCCTGTTAGCGCTTCAATCTACCACTTTTTTCCTTAAATGTCTTTTCCAGTGTACTTCTCTCTTTCTCTATGGTGTTTATTCATTCTTTTCTTTTTTCATTGTTTGTATTCTGTAGGGCAGTGTGTTTTTTTTTGTTTTGTTTTTTCAGATTATATAGTCCATTTAATGTTTTTATCTGATATTTAGTCATCATTGAATAGATGGCTGCAAGATAAAGTGGCGCTGTGACCGTTTGAAGGGTGAAAGTGAATGCCTTTGTCACATAAAATTGTGAATTTTTGCAACTTTGTTCATATACAACTACATATTTTCAAACGTATTTTAAGCTTAGAAAAAAGTGCTTTTGCATTGCGCTGTTCATCCATTAGGATGGAGGTGCGACGTGACTGGCTTTTACGCATTTGCATATTAATCGCACAAATAAATACAAGATATTTTCATGTAGAGAAACAACCTGGGTCAGGGAAACACCCATCCATTTTAATGAAGTATTATTTTGTAAAAATAAAATAATTAAGCTATTAGAAAGTACATTTTTAAGCATTGAAATGTAATCAAAAGGAAAGCGATACATTATTATTTTAGCAAAGTTTTGATTTCATATGCTTATATGATATGCAATATTTCTTTCATATAATTAGTATTTGTCTTTATGCATATTTTGAGCTTATTGCGTCCTAAAGTGCGTTCAACATTAATTTTCTTAAAACATTCATTAAACCACTGAATTAAATTGTCTAAAGAGGGAAAACTCATTCAATGAATACATACAAAGAAAACTAACACTTCTATATATGAAGCTACATCAGAATAAGAGTCTGTTCCAAAAGTGAGCGACTTTACTCAGGGCTGTGATTTAAATTAGAAGTGGAAATGACAGTCATTGCTGTTAAGAGCAAATTTGAGCCTTTGTTATTTTTATTACTTCAGAATTGTTTGCTCCACTCTGCCCTCTGCTGTTAAACTTTCGGAAATGAATTCATTTCAACTAATCTGATTGGACACTATGCTACATTTAGAGAGACATCCACTGACACCCTATTGTTTGTTGTGTGTATGTGTGATGTTTTTTGGCTTCGTTTTGCTTTTAAAATTGCAAATTGGCTTCATTTTCTGGCACAAAGAAATTATAATATTAAATAT
>CAIGQW010054109.1:20193644-20207607 GCA_903798125.1 Danio choprae | reverse complement strand
TATAAGCTAGTGATATGGTCTGGTTTGTTTACATGTACACTTAAAATAATGGCACAAAAAATGCAATTTTAGGAAGTGTTTCTTATATGAGAATGTTATTGACGTGGAAAATTTCATACAACGTAGTATTGTAAAACTTTGCTATTAAAGGTGTATCAAATTTAAAAAATGTTATTTAGTGTTTGAAGATTGATACTGTTTGTGGTATTACTAACAAACCTCATAACACAACATGCATTTTGATATTGGCTATATTGTATTTTCTATGTGCAGAGTTTAAACCAGTTTTATTATTTAATTCAATTACATATTTTTTCATATGATGGTTTAAATTATTTCAAAAAGTGCTATTACAGTGCTGAATTAAGTAACAATGACCGCAATACTGCATTAAACAAAATGTAGTTTTTTTTTTTTCTGGTCTAGTTGATGACCAGAGAAAGTCTGACCAGATCTGCCTTTCCCTTCTCTACTTTGCCTTTGCTTTCTCCTTACACACATAGTTTTTTTTTGTTAATTTAATTCTGAAATTATGAGCTATTAATGCAAATACAAGGTCTTTAATGTACTAATGTAAAAAGAGAATGTACTTGCATGTATGTGTTTGCGTTCCATATTTTTTTCCCCTTTGCAAATAAAGACAAAAATCACTTTTGGTTAACTGGTATTTTAGTTGTATTTTTCCTACTATTTCCTACCTATTTTTTATTTAAATTTTTATTTTTTTATTATTATATAACTGAGGTGAATAACTTTTAACAACAGCAATTAGCCCCTTTAATAACCTGTGTCCGTACATAACCTTGCTTTAACTATAATGGTGTGTTTATTAAAATCTAATTTTATCATGTATCTTTTTTGGGCCTCTGGAATGCTTTTTTTTGTTTGTTTGAGGATGTGACCTTAATGGGTTTTTCAGGGTTTGTGGTTTGCAGTGTTATTTTGATTAGTTCTGTACTTAAGGAGCTGTTCTCAATGGCATGGATCAGTGCCACAGTCAACAACATCTTGAGTCACCTATTTATCATTATTTCTTTGAGAGTTTGTGGTTGAACTCTGAAATAAAACCTAGAGAATGACACGGCGATCTTTAAGAGTAGCACCTTAATGTAGGTGGCATGGAGATGTCATCATCATGAATCCTTCTACCTATATGTTAATGTTGAAAACAATAGGAAAAACAATAAATCAAGGCCATTAAAGTTAACTTCTAAGTTTAATAATGTCCGAATTTAACATGTTTCAGCTTTTACGGCATTGTGAGTACTAAATATACAATGAAATTTCAAAACGATACTCCTTTGAGATTGCATAAAAAAACATTACAAAAGTTACAAAAGTCAAAAAGCCAAAAAAAAATTATAATAATAAGTCATCAAATCAAATAAATGATTAAAAATAAAACATCTACATTTATGTAGTGTTTTAGTACTAATATACTGAAAGGGTTTGAGTTTTATTAAAGTATTTATGTTAATAAATGTTATAAAGTAGCATGTTTTGTTTTAATTTCACATAATATTTACGTGGAATTTTATTTCAATTACACGTTTTTATTTGTATTTCCTTTCTGTTATGTATACATTTTCTTTTTTACTTAAATATTTTTAAACATAATCGATCCCAGTTTGGCAAGGCACTTTTTATTATTATTGCTTGTTTATTAGTCCATTTTTGCTTTTTTTGTGTTTTTAATCATTTATTTTACAGTCACTGTTATCAGTTCTTAACAGATATGATACTAAGTAGGTTAAAAGATCATACCTTTACAATGAAATAAAACAATCATGTATGTTGTATCCAAGTTTTACATTTGTGTTCTATTTAGATTCTTTTCTGAATGGCAGAGCGCTCTTCACACAAAAGTGCGTGTAAAGTACTGTCATTTTGAGTTGCTATTTTACAAACGAATTTGTCTTCATTATAAATGTAAATCTAAAATGGGGTAATAAACACAATGGAGCACGAGCCCGTCTGTTGTTTTAGAGTTCCAGATTGGCTTCTCCTGCTACATTCCTCCGTCTCGTTCTAGTGTCGAGCGCAGTCTCTATGTTTGTTCAGGCCGACTGCCAAACTCCAGCTCCAGACCCCCTTCGCTCCCTCCCTCTTCTCCAATGTCATCCCCGCCGGGACCCTCCAGTTAAACTGTAAACCACTGCCGGCTCACCAGCCCTGCAGTATTGCTGATAATCCTCTGCTGGAATTATTTCCGGGTCGTAAAGCCACCTTTTTTTAGTCTGGAGTTCCTTGTTTATGCCCAGCCTCCACATTCTTGTTTTCCCCTGTGAGCTGCTTCTCCTTGAGGAAGAAACCATTTCCCCCTTCTCATTTTTTGTCCCACCTTATACAGTATCTCTTTTGCATTTGTTTTTAGGTTTCTTATCTTTATAATTAGTGTGTAGGGAAGGAAATGGTTGAGTTTTCTCTCATTTCTGATTTATTGCTCTGCAAACAAACGGGTGAATGTGTATGAACCTTTATTTATGTTACCTGGTGTGTCATTTATTTTGCTGTTCTGCTTTGTCAGAATTGCTGTCAATAGTAAAAGCCTCTGTTTGTGATTTTATATATTTCTTTATGGCTGTTTGGACTATGATTTTCTTTTGTTTTGTTTTGTCAGATTCAGGAGAGAATAACAAACTTACTGAATTAACATATTATAGATGCATGAAGGATGTTCTGAGCTAATTTACATTTTTATTAATCGCTTGTTCTTTTTGGTTGCTTGGTGTTTATCTAGTGGTTATTGTTTACATCTTAACCTCAGCATAAAACAGATGTTACAACAGGAAACAGAATACTATGTCTAAATGAAACTGCTTCACAAGCAAAAAAAAAAAGTTGGAAAATATTGATTTTGTCCATTGTAAAATGACTGAATGGTTGAATCATTGTTGTTTACTATTCCAGCAATCTCTTGTGAGTTACAGGTTGTCCTCATGTCGGTAAACATGTCATCAGATAACAGACTTCATTGCTAGAGGAATGGGAAATTATTTTTATTTTAGTTTCCTTTTTCCTCTTTAATTATTTTTAAATAATGTAAAATAAATACAGCAATATTACATAAAAAATAAGATTTAAATTGTTTATGTCAGTTTAGATTTTATAGTGTTATTGATATTATTAATGTTGTTGTTTGTTATTTGTTTTATGGCTTGTTGTTGTAACAGTATTTCCCTCTTTTTTTCATCCCTTAGACTCCATTGCCATTGACAGCCCACAACTCTCTCCTTTCAACGACAAGGGTCCTTTGTGTCTGTCACCCTCCTTCCAGATGTCCACTCTCAGTCTTCCAGGCCAGGCACCATCGCCCCTGCAGAGCCCCATCTTGAATGAGGTGGGCACTGCCAGACTAGAGGAAGACGAAGAGGGCAGTAGGAAGGTACACTGATCGCATGCCGACCTGCCTGGGCCTTAATAGAAGTTACAAAAGTGTACTGTTTAAGCCCGTCTCAGGGCATCAATGAATTTCATTTAACAAATTTGAGTAAATAAGAGGGAACCATTTGGCTTTCACGTTCTTTGAGAGCTTTAAGATTGTCTGTTATGATGACACTAGCTGGGTTTCCATCCTAACATGAAGTGAATTATTTAAAAGTTAAGTTAAATATAATAAGAAAAAATCCCAAATGTGAATTAGGTGTGTTTCAATCAAGTTGTTAGAGTGGCTGACTGTAGTATTGGTAACCTAGCAAATAACAGTAAATGAGGCAAGCATAATGGATAATTGGCATGCATAATGGATAATTGGCAACCTCTGGGTGTAATGTTTGCTACGCCCAAGTTTATTTGGCAAATGCCTTCTCCCATTCTTCGCATTAACTCTTGGCCCTTAATTCTAAAACCATGAAAACAAACTAGCGAGCATAGGAATTTTTTTGTAATTAAAGCATTTCGATTCGAAATTTGGCTTTTCAATCGATCGTTTCTCATGTGATTCCTCATGAGCACTTCCTTTAATGAGGTAGTAATCCATCTACCTCATAGGTGTGTCATATCAAGACGTCGATTAGACGCCATGATTATTGCACAGGTGTGTCTTAGGCTTGCCACAATAAAATGCCACTGTAAAATGTGCAGTTTTCACACAGAACATGCATACATGCCTGTTGTCCTCATTGGGGTTGTGACCTGACTGCAATTTGTCACTGTAACTGACTTGAATATTCAAATGTTCACATTCAATGTCATCTGGCACTTTGAATCCTGTTTTTTTACCATACAAGGCAGATGGCAGACTGTGTGTTTGTTGTCATGTGGGCATTTTGAATGCACTGAGATACTGCAATGAAATCCTAAGTTCCATTGTTTTGTTATTTATCCACAAACATCACTTCATGGTGCAGCATAATGCACAAATGTTGTAAGGATATGTTCACAATTCCTGGAAGCTGAAAGCATCCCGGTTTTTGCATGGCTAGCAGAACTCACCTATTGAGCAAGTTTGGGATGATCAGGTTCAGCATATACGACAGTGTGTTCCAGTTCTTTCCTACATCCAGCATCTTTGTACAGTCATTGAAGAGGAGTTTTGCAGGAAATTTGTTGCACTGCATGAGGCAAAATTTGGTCACACCAGATACTGATTTTTGTTGCCCCCACCCCCTTTCCCATAACAAATTTAGACAACTCGGCCTTTTATGTACATAAAGTTCAGCTTATGATAAATGGGAACAAAAACAAAACTATTATATTTTTGTTGAGTGTAAATTAGTTAAATAAACTTAACTTTATAAGTAGAATAATGTACAGAGAGTTTAACAATATATCAAAGAGTGGTTTTAAGTCTGCTTTTTTTTTTTTCAGAGATATCCCACAGACAAAGCCTACTTTATTGCAAAAGAGATTCTGACAACAGAACGGACTTACCTGAAGGATCTGGAGGTCATCACAGTGGTGAGCAGAGCTGACTCATGACTATATCAAAGTTTACTTTGTGGCTTGTCTGGAAATGCACATTGTGGTGTCTGTACAATGTGTACTGTTTGCTGTGTCAATTAGGAGGTCTGTGTTTGCCTTTAGATGTGCTTAATGTGTGTCTGTTAGATTATCTCTGGCTTTGAACTCTATCTAATCAAATTGGTGTGTGTGTGTGTGTGTCTCTCTCCTGTCAGTGGTTCCGCAGTGCAGTGATTAAAGAAAACGCAATGCCTGAGGGACTCATGACCCTCCTGTTTTCCAACATCGACCCAATCTATGAGTTTCACCGAGGCTTTCTCAAGGAAATTGACCAAAGGCTGGCACTCTGGTACCAGACTATTTCATTTGTTACAATACATCATCTTGGCATATATTTTCTTCAAATGTAATTTTGTAATTTACTCTCATGCCATTTCAAATTTTAAAAGTAAATATTTTTAATATTTTTTAAAAGAGTGGTATCTCTTCCATTTAAAGGTCCAGACTTTAAAAAGGCTTAAAAAAGATAAAAATGGCAAAACAAATCCAAATTAGGTGAGAAGCTTGATTCAGTTATTGTTAAGAGATCGCTGTATAAAATGTTTTTCTTATTAGTTTTTGTCTTGTTTCTAGTCTAAAGTCTAAGAAGCATTTTCAAGACAAGTAAAAAAAATAGGGTTTTGTTTTCAAAAATATTCATTCATTCATTTTCATTTCGGCTTAGTCCCTTTATTAATCTGGGGTCGCCACAGCGGAATGAACCGCCAACTTATCCAGCATATGTTTTACGCAGCGGATGCCCTTTCAGCTGCAACCCATCACTGGGAAACATCCACACACTCTCATTGACACACATACACTACGGACAATTTAGCTTACCCAATTCACCTATACCGCATGTCTTTGGACTTGTGGGGGAAACCGGAGCACCCGGAGGAAACCCATGCCAACACGGGGAGAACATGCAAACTCCACACAGAAACGCCAACTGACCCAGCCGAGGCTCGAACCAGCGACCTTCTTGCTGTGAGGCGAACGTGCTACCCACTGCGCCACCGTGAGGCCCGTTTTCAAAAATAATAAATCAAAATTAAGTAAATTAGCCAGTGGCTTGAGTAAATTAAACTTATTTCAAACCAAAAACAAGATTATTTAACTTGCCTATTGGCAGATTATTTTGGGGAAAACCCCTCTTAATTTTGACTTAATATTTCTGAAAACACACAAGTGTTTTTAGTTGTCCAGAAAATGCTTCTTGATTTATGAATTTAAGATATTTGGACTAGAAGCCAGAAAAAAACTCTTAAGTAAGGTTTTTTGCAGTGAAATAACTGACCTCACTTACAGGGATTTGATTGACAGGTGATCTGACTAATCATCATGCAATTTTATATGCTCATTGTTAAGGCAATTGTCAACCCGAATTCTATTCCCACATCACGGGCCTTTGCCAATTCCACTCTCCTCTCGAAAGCACACATTGTAGATGGGAAAGTAATAAACATCCAAATAAATGTTTTTTGGTGAAATATCATTTTAATGATGGGTCTGATTGATTGACATTTTGTATTTTCACAGGGAGGGGCGCTCTAATGCTCATGTTAAAGGAGATTACCAACGAATCGGAGATGTAATGCTGCGCAACATGTGTTCTCTAAAGGTAAGATAATTCAGTTCCACAAGAAAAACAACCTTTTACTTCAATTATATTTTTGGCCTAATCCATTATTTATGTAATGGGATTGCTGCTTTCACCTCCTCAGGAGTTCACCGGTTACCTGCAGAAGCATGATGAGGTGTTAACAGAGCTGGAGAAAGCCACCAAGCGTGTGAAGAAGCTGGAGACCGTGTATAAGGAGTTTGAGCTGCAGAAGGTTTGCTACCTGCCCCTAAACACCTTCCTGCTGAAGCCCATCCAGAGACTCATGCACTACAAGCTCATCCTGGAGCGTCTGTGTAAACATTATTCACCCCAGCACAAAGACTACGATGACTGCAAAGGTAGAGCTTCTTTCAGATAAACATCAAACACCTTTTGTTCTGAAAATCTGCGGACGTGATGTATTGTTATGTATTTCTCCAGAGGCCCTGAAGGAGGTTGCAGAGATCGCTACGCAGTTGCAGAGCAGTCTGATTCGACTGGAGAACTTCCAGAAGCTGACAGAACTGCAGAGAGATCTGATCGGCATCGAGAACCTTACAGCTCCTGGGAGAGTATGTGTGACCATTTTTAGTGCCTTTTTTGTTCTGTTTTGTTTATCTACAGCACTAGACTTGCTGAAGCTCAGATGTATACTTTTTAACTGGCTGACATTCACTGCAAAATGCTTTTTTCTTAGAGTTTGTCTTGTTTTTAGTCTAAATATCTAAAAAATACTTCAATCAAGAAGTATTTTCTAGACAAGCAAAAAAATATTGTCTTGTTTTCATTATGCTGTACGTTATATCATATGATTTAAGTTATGTTCAGATAAGGGATGGGATGGTAAGCGAAATAATCTTGTTTTCGATTTAAAATATAGTGCTTATGGATCTGAACTAATACTACAAAAGTCACAGATTTAGTCTTAAATATGGACATCTTGCACTCAAAAATGACTTCTGGTGCTAGTTTTAACTACTTATTTAAAATGAGTTAAAACAACACAATTCTTAAGTTGTTTTGGGACAACTTGATTGTTTTATGTTGAATCCAATAAAATGTGTAAAAACATTATGAATTTAACTTGAGTGATTTGTGTTTGGATAACATGAAGGCATTTGTGTGGAGCCCAGGATATTTTACACTGAGTAAAGTGAGTCGCTAATAATTGAAAAACTGCAATTCCAGTTTGATGCATTGTACAATTAATTGTGTTGTCCAAACACTGTTTTAATACAGTCCAAAGTATATTTTAGTACAATTGATGAACTGCTGTCCCTTGAATGACCATTGTATTTGTTTTTCCATGTTTCATCTATAGGAATTCATCAGGGAAGGTTGTCTTTACAAGCTCACTAAGAAGGGTCTCCAGCAGAGGATGTTTTTTCTAGTAAGACTGAACTTTTAATCTCATTTTGCATTTAGTTTTTTTCTATTTACTTCTGTCTGTGCTGACCAAAATATTTCTATTCAAGTTTTCAGACATGCTGCTGTACACAAGCAAAGGGGTCACTGCAACCAATCAGTTCAAAGTTCATGGGCAACTTCCTCTGCATGGGATGATTGTGAGTATTCCCAGGAATTATATTTGGAATGAAGTATAAATAAGCTGCTGCAGCATGCGAAACGTTATACGTTATGTCATATGATTTAAGTTATGTTCAAATAGGGATGGGAGTTGATCCCAATAAAATGATTTGTTCTTTAATTCAAGGGCCCTGAGAATTGAGAGTTGCCACTAAAAGTTAAATCAACTCTATAAAAGGGCCTGACATATCTGAGCATTTACATAACAGACAGTTGCTTCTTTTAAATATGCATGCTTGCATACTTTATCATAAAAAAAAACATGATTGCAGTTTGGATGTATTAAACCCACTAATTATATTTGTCATGTGACCTATTGCAACAGTTATGTCAGTTATTTTGCATTCATGAGTCTTACGTAGCCTAATGGGGTAATGGGCTGTGCCGTACAAAAAAACCCTTTCATTTCAATGGCTTACGTCTCGTAAAGTCGATCTGTTGCTATGCAGACCAAAGCGCAAGAGCAGCTGAGCACAATGTTAACTAGCTTGACAGTCAACGTTTAAAATAGCTATATTTTCCACTCTGTGGAAATTGTACCAATGTAACTATATATATATATATATATGCATGTGCTACTTATGCTCACTGTAAAAGCAAGTCCACTCACCAATAATGTGGCAACAGGACATTACTATGTAGTACACTTATTCCTGTTGCTTGCAATAGTGCTACTGTGCTGTCGTGGCAACGTGGGTAAAATGACCCCTCATGACTATTTCATTGATTTGAGTTAAGTGTTTAAATGTAAAAATTACTTTCAATTATTTAAAATAATTATTTAAAACACACAAAGCATTTTCTGCTTCAGTTTTTGGTCAAGTGCATCCAGAATTTTTCAGGTTTAAATTTTGGCCTTAAATGTTAATTTTGGTGCATCCCTAAATAATACACCGCTATATGGTGACCAGAATGTGGTTTGATTGTTTTTCTAAAGAACTTTTAAATCATCCACTCACAGGATTTGTTTTAGAAAGTTGTTTGTAACATTAAAGCACTAATTTTGCTATAGTGGCTTTAAAAAGAGCTAAAGGATCATAATTACCTGATTGATAAGGCACTTTTTTATTGGATATAATAACATTTTTGGTAATCGCCCTTTAACACACAACTGGCAAAAAGAAGTACACACACATCCACATACACACACACCTCAGTTTAGTTTTATTCAGTCTTTAGCTCCTTCTCCCTATCAGTACGTCTCATCTCTTAAGTCATCCAGCTTGCCTGAAAAGCCCTTTTGATAAATGACCCTGTCCAAACAGTCTGGACCAGTGCTAGGCTGAAAAGACTTGCCCATCTTTAAAAATGTGAAGAGGACTCTCTCAGTAACATGGTGTTTTTTTTAAGTGAAGGTACAATTAATGTGGCTTGCAGGGGTTCTCTCAGATGAAAGTTCACAGGCAGGCAGTGATAAATGACGTTTATACTGGATTTTTTTTCTCCTCTAAACATCTGCACTCTCTCAGATCTTAGCATTGTTTTCATAGAGCAGTAATCTTGCCTTATTTGCTGTATGTACCATTAGCGAGAATTTGCACGTGTGCTCTGTCCTGGTCCACAATTCATGAGACATTTAAGTGCTTACACGTGTTAAGGAGGAGTGATATTGTGTTTTTATCTGGGTTTACATTACCCTGTGTTAATGCGCATTTTGAAGTATCATGTAAGAAATGAGTGCTGAAAATGCCAAATTTTAAAATAAAAAATCTCTTAATTTGCAAATAAGTCTTTATACACTCTTGTGGTGGTTTTGGACTTGTACGAAAAAGGGTCAATGCGAATAATGGGAGATGGAAACACCTTTGCTGAAGAAACTCTTGACGTAGCAAACACTATACCCATGTGACTGAATGGCTGTCTCCATTATGCTTGCCTTGTTTACTGTTGGTTGCTAGGTTACCAATTCTATAGTCAGCCACTCTAACAAGTTGATGGAAACCTTTTTTTTTGCAAACTTTAAAAAGATTTGCTTCACATAAGGATGGAAACCCAGGTAGTGAGATCAATTATTCAGCAGTCTACTCAGCAGTAAAAAAACAAAAATCTGAAAACAAATCTGAAAAAAACTTTTAAAATGTTACAAAAAATTAATCATTTAAACTTTATTCTTTAAACAATTAGAAAATATATAAGAAAAATTGTTCAGTGCACATCTGTTATCTACATTTATAATAATAAATATTCCATGATCACCAAATGGGCCTAAAATCATTTATTAAATGTCATGTGGCGATGAAGACTGAAGTAATGATGCTGAGAATTCAGTTTTTCCTTCACAAGAATAAAGTGCATTTTAAAATATAATAAAATCGTAAACCATTATTTTAATGTTTTTAATGTACATTTCTAATCAAATAATCACTACTTTTGTTCATATACAGTATAAATTGTAATGTTGTGAAGTTATATTGTAATTTAAAACTTAAACGTTCCATACCCAAACATTTTAGACTAATATATTTTAACATTTTACCCTGCATTTTAATTGCATGATTGGCCTTTTGTCCATAGGTTATCATTAAAACAAAACACTGAAAATTAGCTTGGAATGCTGTAAGGAACACATTTAACAATTTCTTTTAAATTAGAAATGGAAATCATTTTAAAAATAAAATAAAAATTGTAATGGAAGTAAAAGGTTTAATAAAGAATAAATACATTTACATTGCATCCTGTTACAAAAGACTGTGCTTCACTTCTTCCTGCAGCTCATTGTGCTTGATGCTCCGGTGAGTATGAGGAAAATCCCACAATCCTCTTCTCCCGAACGTTTGTTTTTCCTTTGATTCCTATGCACCTTTTTCCCGGCTTCAATAGAATTGAGGATTGCTTGTAATCAGGACGTTATCAAGTACATTTTTGCCACATATTGTGGTTGGATCAGTCGCATGATCCCATAAAATGCGAGTCATGCAGATGCTATAGGTCCGATAGGTTTCCCTTTTCCCACTGTAATTTAGAAGCTATTTTTCCCCTGGGGTTTTTCTTTCAGTGAAATGTTAGCACTGATTTTTCAGTGTAAGACATGTACTGTACGTGAACAGTGTGTGATAAAACAGTGTTAAAGTGATGGTTCGCCCAAAAAATGAAACTTCTGTCATCATTTACTAACCTTTGACTTGCTCCAAACTTTAGTTTTCTTTCTTAGTTTGAACACAAAGGAAGATATTGTACAGTATTATTTAAACAAGTAACCATTGCGTTTCAATAGTATTTTTTACCTATTATGAATGTCAATAGTTATGTTTCTTCCACCTAACGTTTATGCACATTTTGCATAAAAAATGCTTGATGAAAACATGTGCATACATTTTTAAAATGTGCATAAGAAACATCTATAACTGAGTAGAATAAACTTTTCATCTGATAAGAAAAAATGTGCATAAACTACGACAAAAACGTACCTAAATTCCAGCATACGCATCACAAAAGTCATGTGATTTTGATTAAATAATGCGATAAAACTGCATGAATAGACTGCATTTTCATTGCATTTCATCCATGTTATCTGAATTGCAAGTAATTTATTATATAAGAAAAAAGGCTCACAGTGGCTTCTCGCACCACAGCAAATTTCCTTTTTATTTTTTACATTTGGTGCCAGTTTTTTTAGGAAGTGATGATTTTGTTCTCTTTGACTCATTGGTTGGAAACAGTGCTTTGTTTGCAAATGTTTTTGCACATATTTAGCACAATATTGAATAAAGTTTAATTTGCATCTTTGGATTGAAACATAGCTAATGCTTATTGATTTCCAACATTCTTAAAAAAAAAAAAAAGGTTTGTGTGTTTAACAGAAAAAAAAAACTAACTCAACCACTTTGTGGGTGAGTAAATGTTGAGTAAATTTCAATTTTGGGGTGAACTGTCCCTTTAAAATGTTAGGACTAGATGTTAGCAACCAGTCAATTGTGCTCCTCATGTTTATGTGCTTTAATATGTCACAAAAACAGCATTTATTGCATATAAACAGGTGTTTCAGAAAATCATTATCAAATAGACATGAAAACCATATCAGTTGTCAAAAATTGATTCAAAATTTTGGATTCTTAACTTTACGGTCTGAAAATTTCATTTATGAGAAGCTTAAATATCAGTAATGTAAGGATTGCAACACTAGAGCTTTTGTTTAAACGGGTTACATTCTGCATTCATCTAATCAGTGATATTGACAGTACAAGTGGGGATATTAACCCACCATTTAGGAACATACAGTGTGAAGCCTCAGCATTTGAATACCCTGGGTATATAATACTGGATAAGTAATGAGTAGTGTGAATTATAAAGCAAGATAACCTAGGATTATTTTTAGCTGGAGTTTAGAATGGTTATCTATCATCAGGGTTAACTAGTTGAAGTGTGAAAAGCTCTTCTCTGGACTTCTCTATGTTTGCAGGTGGAGGAAAGTGAGAACGAATGGTCTGTGCCGCACTGTTTCACCATCTATTCTGCTCAGAGGACTATTGTGGTGGCAGCCAGGTGAGAAACAAAGAGTGTGAAGGAGATTTTAGGGTGGTTTTCGCATTTAAAAAACCCTAGAGTTTAATTAAATGATGTTGTAATCAGTGGCAATAAAGTTACCATATATTCTTTCCCTGATAAAGTGGTGTAGGTTTTAATTAATTTAAATCAAAATAAAAAAATCACTATTATCTGATCAACAATTGATTGTAGTGAATGGCAAAGATTAAGATGTTTCTAATCCACGTTTTGTGTAATGCATGCATAATTGCGTTTTTTTCAACCTTCTTAACAATATGCGACGTGTTAACAAAATTAAGCCTCATAAATCATTCAATTCGTTTTTGTCTTTAAATCTCAGATCTCAACTCTGCATTTAAAGGGATTGTTCACAAAAAAGAAAATTCTGTCTTAATTTACTCTCCCTTTACTTATTCCAAACCAGTTTTTTGTTCTGTTAAACACAAAAGAAGATAGTTTGAGGAAAGCTGAAAGCCTGTAACTCCTGATTTCCATAGTCAGAAAGACAAATACGATAATAGTCAATAGTTACAGGTTTCCAACATTCTTCAGTGTATCTTCTGTTGTGTTCAACAGAACAAAAAAAACTCAAACTTGTCTGGAACAAGTGAAGGAAGAGTAAATGATGACATAATTGTCATTTTTATTTGTGGTCTGTCCCTTCTGCCCCTATATCTGATTTTTTAAATATTTTTTTTAATGGCTAGACAGTAGTGCATAGCGTTTCATATTTTCCACAACATCTATGAAAGACTATTAAAATATGGACTTAATGATACATTTATTACACCTAATTAATTCTCACTGAAAGCATTGCCTTTGTTCTGTCTGTTGCGGTTGATTATCATTCACTGACTATTTTTCTCCTAAACAGCTCCAAAGTAGAAATGAACAAGTGGATTGAAGATCTGAACATGGCTATTGAGATGTCCAAGAAATGCCAGGAGAAATCAGACGTCCTGCTGGACCCGAGTCTGTGCGATCGCTCCAACAGTAAGTTCCTGCAGTGCTTCAGTCTCTGTCCTCTAGATGTGTCCCTCAGCCTGAAGTAGATGTAAACCCCTGCCCTTCCCTTTGCTCCTGCTTTCTTCCTCTCCCTCCTCCCTCCACGCGCTATTAAGGATCTTCAGACGAGGTTTCTCTGGAGCAGGAGTCAGAGGACGACATGAACTCGTCCCGCTGCTCGCTGGACAAGCAGAGTCACCACAGGGCCAACACCACCATGCATGTGTGCTGGCACCGCAACACCAGCGTCTCAATGTCTGACCACAGCCTCGCCGTGGAGGTAGCATTTACACAGACACACACACACACACACACACACACACACACACACACACACACACA
>CAIGQW010054109.1:20134876-20150008 GCA_903798125.1 Danio choprae | reverse complement strand
TGTGTGTGTGTGTTTATTTATTTATTTATTTTTTGTAAAAAAAAAAATATATTTTATAGTTTTCAAATTTGTAAAAAAAATATTTGAAATATATTTAATATGTGAGATTTATTTTGTATTATTTAGGCCAAACTTTATTAAGATGCATTTTAATTATATTTCAAGAGTTAGCTGACACTTAGCTGATGATTGGTTATAAAGCTTGTTTGGCATGCTGTCCCAAGAGAGAGCCCTGAGCTCATAGATCCTCGAGCCCGTTTGCAAGGCGAGAGGGGAGTTTGAGCTCAGGTAGATCTCGAGAACTCCCCTGCTGTAGTAGCTAATGAACAGATAGTGAGATGACTATTTACTAGGAGTATGTCTATGATGCCGATTTGGATTAGTCAATTAACTTAAGTTGCATGTTTTTGGATGGTGGGAGGAAACCGGGGAACCCGGTGGAAACCCACGTGAGCACGGGCAGAACGTGTAAACTCGACACAGAAACGTCGGCTGGCTTGGTAAGGACTAGAACTAGTGACGTTCTTGCTGTGAAGCAACAGTGCTAACCACTGGGCCACCGTGCTACCCATCTAGGAAAGGAGGAGTAGGGGTGGAAGGGGGGATTCTTCAAAACGAAGATGGCTGTGATATGAAACTTAGGGTATTTATAGTGGCTTAGGAATCGTCTGATTGGTGAATCATGAATTGGATAATGCGGGACCAGCCCCAGCAATCATAAGCACGTGATCCTCTCGAAATTAGTTTATAAATAAACTTCACTTTATACATTTGTGTCAGCACTTAATTTATTTTGCATTATTTAGGCATTTTCAAAGTCATTTCTCTTAAGCTTTACTGTTTGTTTGTAGTTAGCATTTTTTAATAGAAATCACAATATAATTTTTTGAATTAATTCATTTTTTTACATAAAAACGTAAATGTAAACAAAATTCATCATTTATCTAGCTGAATTAAAGTTAAATAATCTTTGAAGTGGACCTATATGTTAGTCTGATGTTCTGAATGGAAACTCCATTGGGAAAGTGCTAACTATGAAGAGATTTATCAAGTATCATTTAGTTATCTGTGTGAACATTGTCTTTTCAGTCATCTTCTTAAATGTGTTCAGAGGTTAGTGTGGTCATTGTTAGAATCTGCAACCCCATTGTTAAGATAACTTATATGTACACACAGATGCTGTTATTATTCTGTAATTAAACCAATATTTTGAGTATCAGTGTGAATATGCAGTTATTTAATACAAGCTTTCATTTGATTTGTAACCTCCATTTTTACTTTAAAACACAGGGTTCGTATTGGTGCTTGAAATCCTTGAAAATGATTAAATTGTTATTGAATGTTTTTTGGATAGAGTGCTGGAAATAGCTTGAAAATGCAATGGTGTTGCTTTGGTAAAAAATGCATCTAACACAAAAAAACAATTTCAATAAAATCTTTTTGCTTTTGCATAAAATTAAAACTCTGGAGTCTATAGCGTGATCTGCTTGACTTTTGTAATTCATTGTTTTTTAATCTGTGCACTTAGAAATTTAAATAAGTACAAATTTAAGAGGAAAGATGACACATTTAAGATGCAATTGAAAGACATTTAAGAGAGTAGATGACAGTAATTCGATATTGGGCAAACATGACATTAAAATCTTTCCTTAGAATACTACAATATAGAATACAAATGACGATTAACATCCGATATAATGTGCTGAAGTTCGTACAAATATGTAAATATGTCATTTGCCAGAAATGCTGGAAAAGTTTGAAAATGCACCTGGAAAGTGCTTAAGTGCATAATTTTGACTTTGGAAAAGCTGTATATAGCATCTAAATTGAGAACTTAACATGTTACAAGTCTTACAAGACACATTCCTTTTTTTCGGTTTATCATGAACTTCAAGCCAGCTTTTATCTCTTATATGCCTCAATATGGTTTCCTTTTGCCTTTGTGTTTCCTGTCTTTGCTGGTCTCAGATTAGGTTTCTGGTTGATGTGTTTCTGTCTGGCCGTTTGATGTTTCCACCCAGGGATTTACAGCTTTGTTACATTTCTTTTCAGACTGAGAAGTATAAAAAGTTACAGTGGTTTATTAAATTAGCTGTAATAGATCGGGATGGCCTCTAGTTTGATGAGAAAGACTAGGACAGAGAGCCTTTTCATCAAATTCAGACTTGTGATCCTGACATGTTAATGTGGGGAAGAACTATAAAGCATCTGTGCAGCTACTGGTTTGTTGATGTCGTTATTCTAGGAATTACTTCTTTAGGATTTAAAACCAATTCAGATAAAAAAAAAAAGTATTTTGTCTACTGAAAACATTAGCTGTCTTTCTGGCTGACACACCAGCTGATGGCTTGGCTGGCTATTATATTATATTATATGTATTATATTGGGCTCTGTCTGTCTCTTTACAGGTATAACATGGGGGAAGATTGTGTCTCTATATGCAGTGGCTGGAGCTTTAGCTGTGGACTGTGTTCGGCACGGACATCCAGCAATGGTGCACACTATTGTCGACTGCATGGGCGAGTTTGTTCGCAAAAGCCTTGTGTCGTGGTTAAAGAAGAGAGGAGGCTGGGTAAGAAGTCTTTTTTTTTTTTTAAATGTAATGTATTTTTTTAAATATGCAAACTAGAGTTATTCACATTAGCAATGTGATATGGGGGAATTTCATGGTCAAAAATACATCCATTATGCAGAGTTGATGGTATAGAGATGCACCAAGCAGAACTCACTTTCAAAGCTTTTTTGGTGATCATTACTTCTCTGAAATACTTGATTCTGATTGGTCAATTGTGACTTTGAGCTTAAAGTGATAGTTCACCCAAAACTGAAAATTCTGTCGTCATTTACTCACCCTTCAATTGCCACAAACTTGTTTGAGTTAGTTTCTTCTGTTGAACACAAAAGAAGATATTTTGAGGAAAGCTGGAGATTTCCCAAGCATTTGTTTTTTTTTTACTATGAAAGTCAGTTGTTGCCAGTTTAATTCAAGAAGCATTTGTTTTGTTTTCAAAAATAACAATTAACTTTTCTAATAAAATTTGTTTTCTAATAGCCATTTATAAGTTAAGTAATTGATAAATTAATCTTGTTTTCAGTGTGAAGTACATTTATTTTACTAAGCCCATTAGCAGATTATTTGCTCGCTTTAAAGAAAAACTCACTTCATTTTCACTTATTAGTTCTGAAATCAAAACAATATTATTTACTTGTTATTTTACAATTATTTACAACATGCTTGTTGATGATTTTTAGATATTTGAATTAGAAACGAGACAAAAACTCTTAAAAGAAAAGCAGTTTTTGCAGTGTAAATAGTGAGTATATTTTCAGTGTAATATCCCTTTAAATATCAAACAGGTGTGATGTTGTTTCAAACAAAATCAGGTCAAAACAAAGTTTCTTCAGGAGTTCCAAACTACTTGAAAAAATAAACACTGCTGGTAAATGCCTTCAAAATACCATCGGTCTATCGGTCGTATCGACTTGAACATTTGCTCTGGTTCATTTACTCTGTTCAGTCCATCGAGGTCAGAAATCAAAGAGTAAAATCAAAACTGAAGAGTAGGGGCCTGTTTATCTTACTTAAAGGATTACCCCAAGTCTTTTTTGGGGGGGATTACACCCAAAAAAAAAAAAATTATGTTAATAATTACTTGCTGTCATGCCCATCCAATCCCCTGAGACCTTTGTTCATCTTTAGAACACAAACTAAGATATTTTAGATGAAATCTGAGGGCTCCCTCATCCTGCATAGACAGAAAAGTCCAGAAAAGGAACCAAAAACATTCAGTGGTTCAACTGTAATAATGTAAAGCTTCAAAAGCAATTTTTCTATCCTTAAAGAAAAACTGTAAAAACAAATTTGTTTGCCTTTGTCAGGTTCCCTTAACTACAGGTGATACAATACTTGTGTGTTGTGCTGCTGACTCTAATGGCAATACATCATAGGTCATATTAACAACAATAAAATCCAACTCAACAATCCACATACTAAGAAAGAGCCCCTGGTTGGTCTATATACAGTAAATAAACATGACATGATTTTTACTTGATCTCAAAGTGAATTTCAAAGCTCCAGCAAAAATCCACATCAGTAGTATCAAATACTTTCTTGACTGCTGTTTTCTTCACACTGTAATTTTAGTTTTACATTTGTTATGATATTAAGAGGAAAAACATGCAGCACAAAACATACTGTAAAAAAGATTTGTGTTTGTGTTTAGGTCATTAAAGGTAGGGTAGGTGAATTCAGAGCGGCTAGCAGTTGCTAAAGCTAAATATCCCACCCGCTTGCTCTGGATAATCACTATCTAAAACCATGCTTCCTCCAAAACACATAAATGTGCACACGCAGTCACAGACCTGAGACTAGAAGTGATAAAAAGAGGAAATTACCTCATGTCTCATTCGCCAGTGAGAAAGCATTACAGTTCAAAGCACACATTACAGTATCAACATAATAATGAGGGTGCATGAGAGCTCTGAAGCGCTCAGCAGAACATTTTTGGAAGAGCGCAGGTATTTTCAGCTGCTTCACTGGACACATGGCTGGTCCGTCTGCATAATGAGAGCATACTGATGGCGTGATCTGTCTGTGCGAGTAGATATGCAAAAACTTAAAATGTTTTGGACCAAATATTTAGATTATACAAAGTTATTTCTTTTGGTCCTACGTCTTCCACAGATCATTAAAATACATCTAAATAAATTTAGACCACTTAACTTAATAAGTGCAATTGAGTTGTGAAGAGACTTTCAGACAGTTTTTAAAAAGCAAACAGAAGTTAAATATGTACACGTATAATTATGAAAATATAATTTTCATAAGAAAATGGCATATACAGAGGAGATCATATATTGAGAACTATATTGATAAACACCTTTTTATTATATATATATTTTTGGCAAAATAATGTGATATTTGTCATTCAAATGTTCTGAATTTTTAGTTGAGGCTATAGCGCAAACCCAAGACACCATGCAGAGATGATCTGTATGCGGTGATCTGTTTCAGTCCGGTTAAAGTCGCCCTGAAAATCTAAATGAACTTTTCTTATTTTTTTATATGTATCTAGTAGTTCTTGTTATAAACAATGTATCTGTGCACTTCGTTATTTAGTAAAAATTAAGTTGTCTAACTTTAATCAAATACCATAACATTCCCTTCCCCCTCAAAATGACTTTTATTCACTTCCTGGTTACATGCAATGCCGTTGGGGCGGGACTAACAGTGGGGGTCTCATCTCTGGTTTGAATTTGTCCATTCGTCAATCTTCCTTCATTTTATAAGCAACGGCCTTCCTTCAACAATACAATCGGTTCCTAAAGATTCTCATTTCAGGACTATTTCAAGTAAATGTTCCTCGCAACAGTGGAAAATAAGATAATCTTTACATTCATTTCATGGTGACTTTAACACTGGAACTACCAGAATTCTATAACTACTATAATGGCCATAGACTGTTCATACAAGACTGAACTAAATTTGTATCAAGACTTACATTCTTTTGGGATTTTAGAAGTAAGCTTTGAATGTCTGTCTTCATATTTAATGAAGTCAATACCCTAAAAATATGATCTTTATGTATTCTAGAACTAGATCTAGAACACTTGCAAAAGTGCTGACCTCGCTTTGTCCGGCAAGTGGGAGAGCAAAGGTTTCTTACCACAGTGAAAGTTGTTTTTGAAGGGATTGTAAGGCATGTCTAGTAGAGTTATATTTTTTCTATCAGAATGTTATGGGGGGGTTTTTTTGTTAGCAGAAAGTTGCTATAGGCTGCAATGAGGATGCTGAAATTGTCAGTTTGACTGTTATGGCCATTCAAGCTAGAAACACTTCTTTGTGTTTTGTCATTTCAATAAAATAACAATATTTAAATAAAATACACAAATTTAAGGAAAAGTCTGGGTAATATAGTTGTATGGGTTTTATTTTAACAAGGTTATTAAATGACGGAATTTAAAAAGTGTAAACTGGTTGTCACTTAAAGTTTTTTTCGTGCTTATTTAAACTACTTCATTAAAATGAGCTGAAGCAACACAATCATTGAGATTTTTTTGGGGACAACTTAATTGTTTAAATTCAGTCCACTTAAATTTGTTAAGTTAACTTAATTAATTTGTGTTAGGACAACATGAATGAACTGTGTGTAACCCTGTATTTTTTTTTACAGTGCTGTTAAATAGGGGGTTGTCATGTTTAAGGAAATGATCACCTGGTACCAAACTAACAATCAATAAAAGGAAGGAATCTGAAAGTTCTATCATTTTGATTGGTGGTAAAAAATACTGAACACAAAAAGGAGCTTCACTAAGCATTTTCAGTTAACTGAAGGCAGCATGGTGCTGTGTTTATACAATTTTACTAAGGCCCAAAAAGCGCACATACTACTGCCTTTCCTCTTTTGTCCAGTGTGTACAGACAGTTCATGTGTTGAGTTCATGCGTTTTAGTGGGTGGAAATCTGATTAGTCTCTCAGAAGGCCGGCACAGTTCAGCGAATCTGTTGAATAAGGAGCTGTGCTGGTATGTGTGGCTGTTTTGGCAGGGCACGTCTGTGGTGTGGTGTCTGTGCTCATTAGACTGTTTCTATTCAGGCAGATTCAACATGGGGCACGGGGCCAGAACAAACCTGCCTGCACAACACTAGTTTTTAAGTCATTGTGTCATTTTTAAGATAAGTGCAAAGAAATCTCTTTCCATTTATGATTCGAAGAACATTTATGAGGAATAAAACAAAACATGTAGTGTTGTTTCTACACAATAGAAGTTAAATATAGGTTCATTCACATTACAAATGTTATTTATTCAAGGGCAGTAAGGGATTTTCTGTCTTTTGTTGTTTAATGGCACATTTAAAGGGATAGTTCGCTCAGATTCATGTTGAATCTGCCTGAATAGAAACAGTCTAATGAGCACAGACATCACACCACAGACGTGCCCTGCCAAGGGCAGTAAGAAATTTTCTGTCTTTTGTTGTTTAATGGCACATATAAAGGGATAGTTCGCCCAAAAATGTGAAAATGTAATCACTATTTACTTACCGTCAAGTAGTTCCAAACCTTTATGAGTTTCTTAATTCTGTTGAACACAAAATAAGTTAATTTCCATATAGGAAAAAAAAAAAGATTATATATTTTTCATTCTAATTCCAAGTTGATAGCTTTCTTCCAAAGTATCTTATAATGTGTAAAAACATCAAACAGGTTTGGAACAAGTAAATGATGACAGAATTTTCAGTTTTGGGTGAACTGTCCCTTTAAGAGCTAAATTCACGAGCCTAATATACTGCTATGCATGCAATTTTTTTTTGTTTGTTTGGAAATTCACCAATGTTATGTTGTATTTGATTCAATCTAAGACATGGCATTTTGTGCGCATTTTTATGTGTGCTCAAGGAAAATAGTGTGCAAATATAGATTTTAGTTTTTATTTGTTTCTTCTTCTTCGTGAATAGTTTTATATTGCCTGAAAAATTTGGTTACAGCGTTACATTTTCTTATTAATCTGTGGCTCACATACAACCCAAAATATGGACATGCTCTGAATAGACCACAGTTACCGCACACACTCCTAATTCTATTAAACTGAAAAATGATACATTTATAAACAAACTGTATTTTATAATCACACTAAAGAACTTGTAAAAAGTTAAAAAATAAAATCTTGATGTGAGTAACAAGAATTAATGTTTATCTCGTATTTCCTTAGTTAGACTTAGACAAGTTTGATGTGTGTCCTTTTATCACTTTTCTAAAATTGAGTACACACAGAAAACTTTCAGCGCTCATAAAGAACTGTTTGATGTGGTGGATAAACTATTTAAAAAGACTGGTTTAGTTACTGAGTGAAAGTCAGTAGTGGCTTCAGGTGAAATCATTCTCCGCATTTTTCAAGGTGTTCTTCTTGGGAGTGTCCAGATTTTGTAACCACAGTTTTTGTATGAAATAAACACACCCATACTGAACTGAGAACTACCATTATACCACGCAGATGTCTGATTTCCTGATGACAGAGAAAAATAGAAATAGAAATGAGCAGTTTTCTGTATTTTGTGATTCATGTTGTTATTTTTCTTGGTTTATTTATGCTTTTTGAATTGCATTATAGGACATTGATCTTTCTTCCAACAACTTTTAACCTTAAAAAGTTTGAAAAAGTGACTTTTATGAAAATTTTTATTAGTTTAAAGTGATATATTGTCTGGGTTGATGTTATATATTACGATATAAATACCTTGTAATAAACTGCCAGTACATTTTCTGTTATTTTTAATTATTTCTTTACATATAACTTCTTAAACATTATATTGTTTCAAACTACTAAAATGTCCATAAAAATCACTTTGTTAAAGTTGAATTTTCAACATCAAAATTCGAAGAGCAGAGATCAAGGTCCCATAATGCAATTCACAACCGTAAATAAAAGGAAACCCCAAAGTAACAGATATTTTTTACAGTGTAGATTGTAAAGGTTCTATATAATTAGTAGAGAAATGGCTAGGAAATGCTTTTTCCCCCAATGTGGACACTTGTCTACGTGTGATGCTGAGGGTTTGCTCTGTTGGATTGGCTTGAGAGTGAAATGAAGGACCCATTCACACAAACAGATACACAAAAACGCAGTGAGATTCTTCATAATTAAAATCCCAATTAAGGGATGTCCCCATCTCTCAGTGTCTTCATTATCTCCCTGTTTTGATCTATCGATTGTCTTTTGACATTCATCCTTTACAGCTTAAACAACATAAGTTTTTCAATTATCAGGAAAATAATTGTGTAACTCTAAAAAAGACAAAAAATAAAATGCAAAAATGTTTGTTTTTTTGCTAACGCATATTGTTATTTTTTAGGCTAACAATTAAAAAGTTTGTTTTGGTATGCTTTAATTAAAGTCTGACCATTTGCTTCCATGTTTGGAGTGGTGGTCCTTCTGTGTTGACGTCAGTTTGAATATACTTAACTATGTTCCTCTTACCGGGCCTCACAGTGGCGCAGTGGGTAGCACGATCGCCTCACAGCAGGAAGGTCGCTGGTTCGAGCCTCGGCTTGGTCAGTTGGCATTTCTGTGTGGAGTTTGCATGTTCTCCCTGTGTTGGCGTGGGTTTCCTCCGGGTGCTCCGGTTTCCCCCACAAGTCCAAAGACATGCAATATAGGTGAATTGGGTAAGCTAAATTGTCCGTAGTGTATGTGTGTGAATGAGTGTGTATGGATGTTTCCCAGTGATGGGTTGCAGCTGGAAGGGCATCTGCTGCGTAAAAACATATGCTGGATAAGTTGGCGGTTCATTCCGCTGTGGCGACCCCAGATTAATAAAGGGACTAAGGCGAAAAGAAAATGAATGAATGAATGTTCCTCTTACCATTAGTTTGCTATGAGGGAATGATGTAAAAAGAAAGCCCCTCCCCCTACTCAATATTCAGTTTCAGTTGGAAGTACATCAACATACTGAAATAAAAGTCTCTGCAACTTAAGGTTCACGTATGGTAATCTATGCACTTACTTAAAACATGTTTGTGTTAGGTAAATTAAATTGTAAAAATCATATTTGCCATCCACATTCCTTTTATTCGCTTGCTTTCTGGCTCCAAATCACATGGGTTTCCTCATTCAAAATCTTAACAAATTCTGAGCCACAAGATGTTTTTGAGCAGGTTAAAACCAGATAGAAACAACTTGTGTTTTTTTGTTTGTTTGTTTGTTTGTGTGACCAGATTACTCCAAATACATGTTAATACCTGGTGGAAACAAGGCCAAAGTGAATACTTTAACCCCCAGTGTCCAAGACGAGGTTGAAGTCTAGACCTAGACTGCATACCTAACTAAAAATAACTTGCAGTGACATAAACAAAAAATGTGAATAGTTTCAAGAAAGAATAGTATAGTAATTAAAAAAAAAAAGCTGCTTAATTATCTAATTTAGTGAAGTCCTAGTCCTGGCTTAAGCTAAGCCCTGTTTGTGAAACTGGCCCTGAGTGCACTTTTGGACCTTTTATAACATAGTCAATCCAGTATTGCTCCGTGTTGAAATGAAGCATGTTTAGACTACTGAATGTTGACTTTGGCCTAAAAGGCACATACTTTCTTGCAACCAGCAGTTCATGTTCCTTTTTGTTCTTGCCAAATAATTTGAAATGCAAAACTGTTTATCATAAACGTTTGCTGTATTTTTCATGGCTAGTTTAACCAAAATTGTAAAAATCTGTCATCGTTTTGCTAACCTTCCACTTGTTCCAAACCTGGGTTTCTTTCTTCTGTGAAATGCAAAAGAAGATATTTTGAAGAATGTTGGAAATCGGAAACCATTGACTTCAGTACAATATCCTACTATGGATATCAATGGATATCAGTTCAAAGTACCTGTTTTTTTTTTTAAAAAAGTGAAAGTGAAAAAAGAAAGTTTGCGTGAACCAGAAGTTGCTGAGACTTTTTATTTCAGAATGTTGATGTTCTTCCAACTGAAAAAACATATTAAATAGGGTGCAGGACTTTCTTTTTGTAGCAAACCAAAGGTAAGAGTGGCATGATTAAGAGTAATGTGGCTGAAGCCGTCAAACTGACATCATAAAAGAAGGACCACCACTCTAAACACAAAAGCAAATGGTCAGACTTTGACTATAAATTACCAAAACAACATTTTTTTCAGTGGATTATCCTGCACGGATTAATTGTGCACCTAAAGAATGACAATGTACGCTTTTGACTTCACGTGGACTTGAATAAAGCCTGAATACATTGCAAGTAAATGTTCATTATTGGATGTATTTTCCCTTTAATAACACTTTTTAGCATGACTGAGTGAAGTTTTAGTAGTTTGTATTTTATGTAATGTATCTAAATTTTATTCATGCTCTCTTACAGGTGGATATAACAAAGTGTGTCGTCAGTACAGACCCCAGTTTCCACTCTCACTGGCTAGTAACGGCTGCCTGCGCCTGCGGCCACTACCTTAAGGCTGTGGTTTTCTACCTGCTGAGAGAGAAATGAAGAGCAGAATCAACAAGTGACGGACAGAAAAGGGTTTCTAGTCACTCCTTAAGCCTTTTACTGCTCTTGATGTGTTTACACTTGCACAAAGTTTGCACTTTTCGTTTAAAGGATATTCTTAAGCTCCAAGATGAACCATTATCTTTAAAGGCGTCATTGAGTGTTTAACCTGGCCTTTTGCACTCTGTAGGCATTCCTTGCTGTTACCCTTTTTTTATTGAACCTAATGTTGATATGCAGAATACTAAGCTCTGCGGGATGCATCTGAGAGAAAGCTATTATGACGCACGTGTGCGCGTGTGTGTGCGCGTGCGTGTGCGCGTGCGTGTGCGCGTGCGTGTGCGCGTGCATGTGCGCGTGCGTGCGTGTGTGTGTGTGTGTGTGTGTGTGTGTGCTTGCATGTGTAAGTGAAATACAATGTTCATGTATTTCTATCAGTGCTGCCTTCCCCAATATTGTCTTATCACAATGTTTCTCTTATCTTTTTTTTCATGGTTTCTAAATGGAGATTCTTTAATATTCAGATTCATAAGTGTAATTGAGCTCCACGGTGTGATGAGAAAATAGCCAGGGGTTCTTTAGAAAACAGTTCTGAGTGAAAACTGTTTGTAAATGACAGCAGGAGAAGGAAATTAAAATGTATGTTGGTTGATAAAGAACAATAGACATTTCAGTTCATGTCATATTTCAAGCTGAGACCTGTCAAGTAGTATTTCCAGGGTTCCCACTCTAAACTCTAAAGTTCCCTGACCTTCACTGACTAAAAAGCTGGATTTCCATCACTGAAAATGAATAGGAAAAACAGGCAGCTGTTGTGTTGTCCCTCCAGAATTGTGTAATCGCTGAATTGAATGTAATCAAGGAAAGGATGCAAAATTTAGCCAGCCAGGATGTTTTAATATCAAATAACATTATATTTGTTTATAGAAAGGCCTCATCCAGTGTGTGATACCCTGAGTTGTCATAGATCCAGCATGGTGTGTGTGTGACCCGCTTTAGACGTGCCATGTGACATCATCACAACCAAAGTCTGTTTATACAAGGCTACATTTGTTGAGAAAAAGGCAGTCGTTTAAGGCCATAATAATCAGAAATCTTGTCCACAAAATTTAGGAGGGACTGGAAGAGCACTGAGCAGAAAAAAACAGCCTGGTGACCGCATTTGATTGCTTGTAACAAATGGAAAAAGTATAAAATGGCAGTGAAAAATAGGCTTAACATAACAATACACAAAGCACATGAAACAATGTGGTAAAATAACAGGGTATAGAAAAAATACATTTTGTTAAATGCAAAGTAAAATTTTAAATGACAAACAAAAAATAAAATAGAGAAAATATATATTGCATTATATATTCCCGAAATTCCATGACCTGTGGGAACCCTGTATTTCATAATGATGTCTATCTCTTTTCTTTTTGTAATTTATTATTTTTAATGTATTTTCCCATTCAATTTTTATTTTTTAGTGTTGTTAGTGTCTAAGATACATGGAGTCTTCACTAATAATAACTTAAAACTCGGTCTTATAATAGTTTATATCATTGTATTGTGTTGTTTAGTTTATTAATATAAAGCTGTGGGAAACTACACATTGTTTTGTGTATGCTACACTGAATGTATGCAAACAATAAAATATTCACTTTTTTCAAAGATGTATTTGCTGTGCTTGTGTTGGGGTTGGAAAAGCATTAACGTAATAATAATAAAGGCTTCATGCTGATAATTGAACACAACATTAGTGTAATAGGTGGAAAGCGAGTGGGAGGATGCAGTTTGGATCAGATAGTGCCGTTTAGAGATATTGTTACTATGGTGATCAGCCTCAATGTGGTTTCATTTACTCAGACTTTGAGAACACAAATATGAATTATTATCGAGGGGCGTACTGATATAAAAAAACACTAGTAATTTATAGTAAATAGTTTTTTTGAACCCTGTTATAGTAAAGTGCATTATTTTGTACATTATATTATTTGCAACACTTTGTTAATGAATGCTATACTGTAGTATTAACTACAGTGAAATGATAAACAGTAATGTTGTATAATAGTATAATAGTTATATATATATATATATATATATATATATGTATATTAATAGTTATATAGTTAAATAGAAAACTGCAGTATTCTGTGATTTGTTTCGATTACTATAGATTTTGTGTTAGGATAGCAAAAATATTATTACCACAGAAGATTAATTCAACTATTTTGCTTTAGTATGGTTAAAAAACACTATAGTATTTACTTTAAATTACTATAGTATACTAGCCTATATCGTATCTATAGTATATTTTTTCATTTGGGAATTAAAGCACAGTTGTACATGTGAGTGCAATTAAAACTGCCAAAAAGAAGTAGCATATTTAATAGTCCGTGTTCACTCAAATTAATCTTAGAGCAAATATTTCACAAGTTTTGTTTGAAATGACTGTGCCAACCTGAAATCTTACGTTTCAATTGTGGCGACTTAGTGACACCTAGTGGTTTAAAATGTATTTTCAGTCGCCCAACTACACATTTACTCCCCATTTATTCTCTCAAGTGGTTCCAAACTATTTTTTGACATTTAATCAATAGCCCGTACTAGTATCTATTTTCATGTTACTAGTACTTATTATTTAGATACTAGTATCTTTTCCATTAAGTACTAGTACCTATTCTTTAGATACTAGTACTTATTCATTAGATACTAGTACTTATTAAATAGATACTAGTACTTATGTATTAGATACTAGTACTTATTCAATAGATACTAGTACTTATTCATTAGATACTATCTATTTAATAGGTACTAGTACTTATTCATTAGGTACTAGTACTTATTAATTAGATACTAGTTCTTATTTATTAGATACTAGTACTTATTTTAATAGTGACTAGTAACTATTCTGTTGTTACTAGTAACAAATTAAAAATTTTCCCATTGATTTCTATGGGATCTCTCATTGAGATATCAACTATTCCGTTTTGACTAGTATGTATTCCAGCTGGGACTAGTACATATTTCTATGTACTAGTAGTTAATCATTAAGTACTAGTACTTACTAATTAGTTACTAGTATCTAAGTAATAGATACTAGTACTTAAGTATTAGATACTAGTACTTATTCATTAGGTACTAGTACTTATTTATTAGATACTAGTATCTATTTAATAGACACTAGTGCTTATTATTTAGATGCTAGTACTTATTAAATAGATACTAGTACTTACGAAATGGATACTAAAGCTTATTTAAAAGATACTAGTACATATTTATTAAATACTAGTACTTGTTTGAAATGTTACTAGTAAAAATCTTTATTTTACTAGTAAAATGTTTGATTGAACTCTACTCTTCCATTTGGACTAGTCATAACATAAGACGAGTAAAAAGCAGAACTGACTAGTAAAATAAGAATTGTTACTAGTAATAATTATAAAAGATACTAGTGTCTAATAAATACATACTAGTACTAATGAAAAACTACTAGTGTCTATTTAATAGTTACTAGTATCTAATGAATTGGTACAAGTATCTATTTAATAAGTACTAGTATCTAATTTTGGCTTACTAGTATCCAAGTAGATACTAGTCACTATTGTAATAACTACTAGTCCAAAATTAAAAGGTGATATCAAAAACAGAATAACTACCCTTCCCTGTTCATTTAGAGATATCTTTAAACTAATAAAGAACTAGTAAGAATGTATTTGGAGATATCTTATTTTAAGCAGATCATTACATAAACATGAGTACCTTTCCATAGTCCAATCAGACTCCACATGGTAATACAAAACATTAATATGCTGAATTAATTTGATTGTTAAGTAGGGCTTATTAAACGGCTTTTTATGTTAGTGTACCTTGCCAATTGGTTACCATGAAAACACAAGGAAAGATTACAAACCTGTTATACAACAAAATTTACATGATTTTTTACAAATTCACTTCATAACATTAGTCGAGCGTTTGAAATAATTTTCTTTTGTGCTCTGACATGGTTTCAGTAAATAGAATAAGGCAGAAATCATGACACTTTATTATAATAGCGATAAAGGCTATGTCGATTAACACTGCATTTTAATAATATGTTACTCTTATAAAAATACCAGAGATGTCTTAAGTCATAATAATAACATAAGTAGTAATAATAACAGC
>CAIGQW010054109.1:20086354-20114876 GCA_903798125.1 Danio choprae | reverse complement strand
TCTAATGAATAAGTACTAGTATCTAAAGAATAGGCACTAGTATCTAAAAAATATGTACTAGTAACATGAAAATAGATACTACTACGGGCTATTGATTAAATGTCAAAACGGCCATATCCAAACCTTTATGAGTTTCTTTCTTCTGTTGAACACAAGAGGCCATTTTGAAGAAAGCCGGAAACCTGTAACCACTGACTTCCATAGTAGGAAAAACAAATAGGCTACTATGGAAGTCAATGGTTACCTGATGATTTCCTGGATTTTTCAAAATCTCTTCTTTTGTGTTTAAGAGTAGAAATAAAACTCATAAAGGTTTAAACCAATTAAAGGATGAGTAAACGATGACAGGATTTTCATTTTTGGGTAAACTATTCCTTAAATGAAGGCCTACAAATGGTGTAGGACGGTTTAGCCTATCATTTAACGGGTTTAATTTTTTCATTTAAGTGTTACTCATGTCAGTAGCATTCTTTCTGAAAAAAATTCAGTTAGAAATTGAAAAAATAATAATTAGAGCGCTCTAGATTTTAACTGTAACAGTAACACAGAGTATATTTACAGGTAGGCAAGATTATATTTGGTTTATATTGTTCTTAACTTACAGAAATGGTTACTAAATCATTGAAATAATTTTATTAGACCTTACAATAAAGCTGTTGAATAAATAATTCCATCCTTATTCTCGTTTTCAACAAGGTTATGTTGATTTACTGTAACAAATCAACAACATTAAATGGGGAATTTCCTGTTTCCTGTTGTCTTTTCATTTTATTACTGTCTAATCATATGTCTGAGACTATGGATGCAGATGCAACGGACCTCCAAATGTGATCATAGACTTATCCGGAGTGACCCACAAAATGCAAAAGGCATCTAGTTTGTTGTGTAAAGTCCTAATTTATACTGTGCAAATTATACATTTTTATATAAATTAGAATATTATAGATACATTTTAGAATATTACTGGGAAAGTCTTTGGTTTAAATTGAGTTAGTTTTCTTAACTTCATTTCAAAATTGTTCATTTAAATATATTTTGTACACATTTGTTTTATTAATTAATATATTAATTATATTATTTAATTTGTATTTCTTAATCATGTTTGTATTGTTTTAAAATATAGTATTTATTTGCTACGTTTATGTTTATTTATATTTTTGCTACATTTTTGCTATTTGAACGTTTTTCTGCACTTTATCTTCAAACATTTCCCGAGGCCACAGAAAACCCTGTTTGAAAACCCCTGGACTACAGATGATGTTTTTTTAACTCATATAGTTTTTTAGACATCTGTCATTCATTCATTCATTCATTCATTTTCTTTTCGGCTTAGTCCCTTTATTAATCTGGGGTCGCCACAGCAGAATGAACCGCCAACTTATCCAGCATATGTTCTACGCAGCGGATGCCCTTCCAGCCGCAACCCATCTCTGGGAAACATCCATACACACCCATTCACACTCATACACTACGGACAATTTAGCTTACCCAATTCACCTGTACCGCATGTCTTTGGACTTGTGGGGGAAACCGGAGCACCCGGAGGAAACCCACGCCAACACAGGGAGAACATGCAAACTCCACACAGAAACGCCAACTGACCCAGCCGAGGCTCGAACGATCGACCTTCTTGCTGTGAGGCGAACGTGCTACCCACTGCGCCACAGTGAGGCCCGACATCTGTCATTTTTGCACAAATGTTTGCACATTTACAGTAGATTGAGTAAACACCATACTGATCAAAACTGTTTTCACCGCTCTAAAGTCTTTAAAACCATCTAATTTAATCGCCTTATAAAAACAAGTGACACTTCTGATGGGGAAAACATGATACAAAATAATTCTGCTAATTTATAATGCTACATTCCTAAACTATTGGATTGCCCAACAACTTCAGCTTGTTTACATCCGCTTTCCCGACAGTACACACCAATCCCCGCCTTGTCCAGTCCGTAAATGTGTTTTGATTGGTTATCATTAAAACGACGCTTCGTGATCAAAGCGGAAGTGAGTTCCTATTGGCCAGTGCGGCGTAAGGGACGCACAACAAACAAGATAGGCTGAATCACTGTCGGGATGGATGCAGGTAAGAAACCCGCAGTAAAACATTTCTTTACATTTCGGTCATTTGTCCAGATGCCATGAAATTGTTAAAAAGAAAAATTCTTCTTTCCACAACAAAGTACGCGCCTGTTTTTGGAGGAGCGGCCTCTACAGTTTGGAATTTTGCCGTTAAATATGGTACATAGATATCCCAACTGCTGCCAACTGGACAGTACAAGAGATCAGTCTGGTGTCAGATGAGGGATAGACACAGTTTTGTCTTCTAGGTGTCATTGCACCAAAATGGCACGGCCACCCGTGGAAACTGTTAGGCTGTTTAGGTTGTGTTTTAGAGTCTAGTCAACTGCCTACATAGATAGCATTTTTTGGACATGATAGGAGTGTTCCAGTGCACGTATGTTGCTGTTGAGCTGTAAACGCCTCAGGGAGGTTGTACAAATCCTCTATTATCACATACTTTCATAACCTTTGCTAATAACATGTGAAGTATGCACTTTTCAACCGTTTGGTGCTTGACATCAATTTAAAATGAACAAATCTGTTTTCAATTTTACAAAGTGAAATGTAAAAGAATCTCCATGTAAACTTAGAGCGGTGTAAAGGCTGTGAAATTGTTGAGAAAAAAAGCAGCTACCACTTAATTATTATTATAATATTAACTCAAAAAAAGACTAAGTCTTAGAAAATGTATAATATTACTTAATTTATATTATTTATTTTCCAATTCATATATTTTAGGATCAGTTACAGTCAACTTATAGATGCTTAATGACATGAATGCTTAATTAGTTATTCCATTAAACATTTTCTGTGTTCATTGAACTTGTAAAACTTTATTAAATAGTTGAAAATGGAAATTTAGATATTGATTTTTCTTTTTTTTGATATTGATATTGATATTATTGATAATCACGGGTTCACATGGTTAAGCCTGCTAAAAAAAAAATTTCAGAAGAAAAATATGGTAAAAATCTGAACTCATCTTTACAAACAACGTGACTTTTAGTGTGAACTCAAAAAGTGTATATGGTTATGGTGTATAAGAGGTTAAACTTATTTCAACATTTTCCACATAGTATGAATGTGTGTGGTTCAATTGACATCTGCCAAGTTTTTACAGTCATGATGGGACATGCAGTATCAGTTGTGTTGCTTTATTTCCAATCACTAATCATTTTCTGAGGCTTCGTGGCAAAACAAAGTGCCAGTATAGAGTTTGACTGACATGGTATTTTTTGCCTAAATAGGGACAGTAGACAATTAGCCTCGTTCAGATTTAGAGATCGCCTTTATTATTACTTGCTTTACTTTGTTTGTAAATTGTTGAGCCACAAGTTGATGATTGGCTTTTCCCCCAACAGCTACTCTCACATACGACTCATTGCGCTTTGGAGAGATCGAAGATTTCCCAGAGACCTCTGATCCTGTCTGGATTTTGGGAAAGCAGTTCAGCGCTCTAACAGGTCATAAAGTGTGACACATTGAAGGTTTTGTGCTGTTGTATTTTGGATTTGCTTCTAACATGGTTTTCATTTTGGATTGCAGAAAAGGATGAGATTCTGGCAGATGTCACCTCGCGGTTGTGGTTCACATACAGAAAAAATTTTCAGCCAATTGGTAAGTGTTAGAGTCATCAATCCTGATCTCGTCCAAGCAGTGCATTTAATTATTCATCTGGAAATATAGACCAGTTTAGTTTGGTTTGCTAATAGATGTGATTTTACAGGTGGCACTGGGCCCACTTCAGACACCGGCTGGGGCTGCATGCTTCGATGTGGACAGATGATTCTTGGGGAGGCTTTGATATGTAGGCACTTAGGCAGAGGTAAAGCTAGCACATCTGAAACATGTGGTATCGAGACGATGATTTATGAGTTCTGCTGTTGCTGTTGTCAATTCACCAGATATCCGGGTCTCTTGGGAGCACTTTTAGCTTAGCTTAATTTAGCATAGATTATTGAATCAAATTAGATCATTAGTATCTTGCTCAAAAAAAAGAAAGAAAAGAATTGATAATGTTCCTATCAAAAGCTTGACTCTTCTGTAGTTACATCATGTACTAAGTCTAAAAGTAAATGAAAAGCTGTTCTAGGTCGATATGGCTAGGAACTGTACTCTCATTTCGACGTAATAATCAATGAACTTTGCTGCTGTTTCTTGGCTGCAGCGTTGCGCAGTGATATTACACAGCACCTGAAAATAGTCCACATCAAGGTAACAGCATGGTTTAATTTCATTATGCTTGCTGCAGCCAAGTTTCTTGATTATTACGCCGGAATTAGAGTATGGTTCCTAGCCATATTGACCTAGAACATTTAATTTTCCATAGTGAAATTGCACAATTTAACTACAGAAGAGTCAAGTTTTAAATAGGAACATTATCAAAAGTTTTTTGAGCGAGAAGCTAATGATCTGATTTGATTCAAAGATCTATGCTAAACTAAGCTAAAAGTGCACCTTCCAAACGCAGAGATAAGCTAAATGGATTCAAAAACAGTAAAACTGAATTGTTTATCTCTGTGACTTGAATTCCAAGTGGACTGTTCCTTTTTTTTGCCTGGCCAGTATTTTGCGCTGTAGTACAGAACCAAATAAATACAGTGATATTTATTTGTGTTGTGGCAGTTAAAACCAGCTCTGTAATCAGCTGTAAATCTCTAGTTGCTGCTTTCAGATGGGGCAGCATTTACAACACAGGGCTGTAGTTCAGTGACCAGCTACGCAAAAGATAGCGGAAGATTTAATCAGCACAATCCTGAATCCTTGTTCTGTGACACCTCTCCAAACTATGGCACTGTGTTGCTGCTAATCTGAAAGCACATGAAAATACTACATTTAATAACATGCTTTTACTCCTAACTCACCTCAAAACTTCAGTCGAGTGTTTGAAATAAAACATTCTGTGAGATGTTTCCATAGTCATGTGTTTATTAGTCACGTTAAATTAAACATAAATAACACATAAATTAAATAACACATAAATTAAAGCAGTTGAATTGTCTGCTCTGTTTGATTTCCCAACCATGTTTTTTCTTTGTGGCATATTTCCCATATTCTTTGGAATACTTCTTTGGAATTCTTTGAGATACTACTACAGATCACAGAGCCGTGTTTTCATGACAAGATGTGCATGAGAATCGCAGCTTTTGCTGAATCGAGATATCTAATTCATTTCAAATAATCGTGCAGCCCTACTGTATATGATTAATCTCTACTGTAGGATGTAATATTGGTGAAGTGTAATATTGGTGAAATAATCCAAACTTTTCTGAAAAAACAATTAGCTAACTCGTGACCAGTAACAATACTACCATGTGCTCAACCACTGTTGTGTAATTTTAATCGCACTTGCCTTTTTAAAGGGATAGTTCACCCAAAAATGAAAATGTACTCACTATTTACTCACCCTCAAGTGGTTTTAAACCTTTGTGAGTTGCTATCTTTTGTTGAGCAAAAAAGAAGATATTTTGAAGAAAGCTGAAAACCTGTAACCATTGTCTTCATAGCAGGAAAAACAAATACTATGAAGTCAATGGTCACAGGTTTTTAGCTGTTTTCAAAATCTCTTCTTTTGTGTTCAAACAGGTTTGAAAAAAGTGAAGGGAGAGTAAATGACGACAGAAATTTCAGTTTTGGGTGAACTATCCATTTTAAATCAACATATCTAACCCATACTGTGCACACGTATGATGTCACCGTTTTAAAAGATTCACATTTTGTGTGTTTACATGCAAAGTATAATGGAGGCATTTAAAAAAACAAAAAAAACAAATGTATGCATTTTTAGCCACCAAAGCACTGTTGTCATCTAAATGTATGGCAAAATGCATAAAGTTTACAGTTTTTGTCTGAAAGCGTTGTAAAAACTGCCCCTGAGATGTAATATGTTTTTTTAATAGACTGGAAATGGAGTCCAGGTCAGCGGCAAAGACCAGAATATGTCAGTATCCTCAATGCTTTCATTGACAAGAAGGACAGCTATTATTCTATTCATCAAATAGGTACTACTTTCCTAGACTCTCCTTAAATGGTATACAAATCATTTTAAAGGGATAATTGATCCCAAATCTTTTTATTTGTTGGTAAAGTGTGCTCCTTAGTGATTCTTTAAGGGCAAGTCAATGTTTACTGGCTCATTGGGAGTGAACAAAGTTTATAAAGTCTAAACAAAATTAATAACAGTGGCTTCTGACAATGCTTTGTGGCCAATAGAGTTGATATATTTTATATCTTTATTATGTAATCCACCAAGGAGCACACTTTTAGTTAAACATGTTATCTAATTTTCTACTGAAGAAAAAGTCATTAGAATTTTGGATGACCTATAAGGGAAATCCAAAATCCTCTTTTTTGAGTGAACTGTCATTTTAAAGTTACTCTCTTGATGAGAAAATGACTGTAGATGACATGGTATGTTGTTTTCTTCAGCTCAGATGGGTGTAGGTGAGGGCAAGTCTATTGGCCAGTGGTATGGTCCGAATACAGTGGCACAGGTACTCAAGTAAGTTGGCCAAGTCTAATTAAATGTATATATTTAGCATTTTGTTTTGTAAATTCTAATAATATTAAATGTAACTGGCAAACACTACTAAAATCTTGAAATCTTTAAACTGCTTTGGTGTTTTGGAATAAAAACATGCAAACATTTGTGCCCATATAGGAAACTTGCAGTTTTTGACTCCTGGAGCCGATTGGCAGTTCATGTAGCTATGGACAATACTGTGGTCATCGAGGAAATCAGTGAGTTCTCTTTCAGATTGTCTAATAAACAGGTCTAAATGGAAGCTGCTTACCTTTTGTGCCTTTGGTGGGCTTAATTAGAAAGGAATCTGTGTAATTCTAATGAAAATCTTTGAGCTGACCAAGGTTATTTTAGTAAATGAAGACTAAGACTAAATCTATTGGTCCAAAACATTTTCATTAAGTGAAATAAAATGTAAATGTACTATCAATGACAAACTGAAACTAAACAAAACTAACAACAGTCACTGAAAAAAACTAACTGAAATAAAAGAATAATTGGCGAGAATAATTAATCATTTTCAGAATTCATAAGCACTTATTCTGTGATGGAAAATCTGACCTGTGGCTGTTTAGAGAAACACTTGTAGACAGCGCTTTACAGCCAAACCAAAAAGTCAAGTGCATGAGTATACACAAAAACATCTTTTCTATACAGACATAAAGCTTTTCTTTATCTGCAGAAAAATGTTTAAGTGCATGTACAGTATGGTCTTTTACATGAATAAGAGTGTCCACAGATTTGATAGATTTTATCTATATATTTCTTCATGTAAATGTGTGTAAATATACATTTATTCAGTTTTAATATTAATTAAAATACAATTTGTAAAGTAATATTTTCTGGTTTTAGTGGATATTATAGGAGAGAGAGACCTGCAGTAGTGGTTCCAATTAAATGATAAATCCAATAAGAAGTTGTTAGTTTTTTTAATCTCCTTTACTCCTACACAAAATCATTCTGCATAAATCCACAGATTCCTTTTTTACTGAATTCTGTACAGAAATACCAAAACAAGTGGTCATAAGTGATTACATGTTTTAATTGCATTAAGTTTGATCATCTGTGATCTGTGAATTTTAAACTGACCTTGGGGTTTTTTTTTGTGAAGAAAAAGATTACAGAATTACAAAATTAGTTGATTAAATCAATTGCCTTTACAAACTGGGCAGCTGACAAATAAATAAAAATAAATAAATTGATTAACTGAAATATTTAAAATATCATTGTTATTTAATCAGCAGGTATTAAGTATTTGTCAACTTTCTTTAGTGTTTGTCTGAACCACCTTCCTTAGGTCCTTTGAGCAATATTAACACATTACTTCTTGCAAAACCATTGTACCAGCAGGTTAGCTGATGAATGGCGGTTTGCTCTTTCAGTAAGATTTAAGTCAAGACTCTGACTAAGCTACTTGAGGGTATCAATTTCTTCTTTTTAAGCCACTTGAGTGTTATTCTGGCAGTGTGCTTTTGGGTTGTTGCCCTAATGAATTGCTTCGTTTGTACTTTCTGGCACTAGGTAGTAGATTTGTTTGTCAAAATCTCCAGGAGTTCTGCAGTGTTCATTAATCTTAAGAAGATTGCCAGTGTTTGCTGTTTAAGAGTACAGTCGTGGCCAAATGTTTTGAGAATGACATGTTTCAGTTGTTTCTGTGATGTACTGAAATATAATTACAAGCACTTCATACGTTTCAAAGGCTTTTATCGACAATTACATGACATTTATGCAAAGAGTCAGTATTTGCAGTGTTGGCCCTTCTTTTTCAGGACCTCTGCAATTCAACTGGGCATGCTCTCAATCAACTTCTGGGCCAAATCCTGACTGATAGAAACTCATTCTTTCATAATCACTTGTTGGAGTTTGTCAGAATTAGTGGGTTTTTGTTTGTCCACCCGCCTCTTGAGGACGTTTTGGTCCCTGAGCCACTTAGATATCACTTTTGCCTTATGGCACGGTGCTCCATCGTGCTGGAAAATGCATTGTTCTTCACCAAAGTTTTGTTGGATTGTTGGAAAAAGTTGCTGTTGGAGGGTGTTTTGGTACCATTCTTTATTCATGGCTGTGTTTTTGGGCAAAATTGTGAGTGAGCCCACTCTCTTGGATGAGAAGCAACCCTACACATGAATGGTCTCAGGATGCTTTACTGTCGGCATGACACAGGACTGATGGTAGCACTTACCTTTTCTTCTCCGGACAAGCCTTTTGCCAGATGCCCCAAACAATCGGAAAGGGGCTTCATCGTAAAATATTACTTTTCCCCAGTCCTCAGCAGTCCATTCGCCATACTTTTAGCAGAAGATCAATCTGTCCCTGATGTTTTTTTTTGGAGAGAAGTGGCTTCTTTGCTGCCCTTCTTGACACCAGGCCATCTTCCAAACGTCTTCGGCTCACTGTGCGTGCTGATGCGCTCACACCTGCCTGCTGCCATTCCTGAGCAAGCTCTGCACTGGTGGCACTCCGATCCCGCAGCTGAATCCTCTGTAGGAGACAATCCTGGCACTTGCTGGACTTTCTTGGACACCCTGAAGCCTTCTTAACAAGAATTGAACCTCTTTCCTAGAAGTTCTTGATGATCCTATAAATTGTTGATTTAGATGCAATCTTAGTAGCCACAATATCCTTGCCTGTGAAGCCATTTTTATGCAACACAATGATGGCTGCATGCGTTTCTTTGCAGGTCACCATGGTTAACAATGGAAGAACAATGATTTCAAGCATCACCCTCCTTTTAACATGTCAAGTCTGCCATTCTAACCCAATCAGCCTGACATAATGATCTCCAGCCTTGTGCTCGTCAACATTCTCACCTGAGTTAACAAGACGATTACTGAAATGATCTCAGCAGGTCCTTTAATGACAGCAATGAAATGCAGTGGAATTTTTCAGGATTAAGTTAATTTTCATGGTAAAGAAGGACTATGCAAATCATCTGATCACTCTTCATAACATTCTGGAGTATATGCAAACTGCTATTATAAAAACTTAAGCAGCAACTTTTCCAATTTCCAATATTTATGTAATTCTCAAAACCTATTGTACATCAATACAATAACAATATCACTAACAGAACTATATTTTACTGTGGGCAAGGTGCTACCTGGCTGATGTTCAGTGTTATATTATACACACCACATGAGGAACATAGTAGATTACTTTAATCAAACCACAAGTCTTTTTTTTTTTTTTTTACCCTCAAGTGACATTTTGTTTTTAGTGAACAACTTTTTCTTTATCACCTTCCGAAAAGTCCCCTTTTTTGCAGTAGTTTGAGGAAACCTTGTTCTCTGATGTAATATTAATAACTTTGACAGAGAGAAAAACTTTAGCTTGATTAAAAATTGAAGGTTTAAGCGTACCTTTCAAAAATGTTAAAAGCTTTGGGGCTACACATGCAGACACACCACACATGAATCTAGAATAACAGGTACATTTTGCGTCTCCTAAATAAACCTTTATTGAAACAGTTTTGAATAATAACACAAAAAAACATCAAGTTATCTCTAAAAATCATGTTTGTATGTGTATTTTTATCTTGTCAAGGATACGTTGTCTTAAAAATATGAACTTAAAGACTCCTACTATACCCTTTTTGACCGTCTCTGCCTCCTGAATCATACATTAAACTTCAATTATTAATTTAATAATTAATTCTAATTAGCTATTTTTTTTAATGTTTTTTGCTTCACTAAATTAAATGTTTGCATGAAGCATCTATTTTTTGTAATTACAGTAATTAAAAAGTAATTTATTATTGTCTGTCTCTACATTCTAGTCAACTCTGTTACATTGGTTATAAAAAAGCATAACAACCTTTTAAAGTACTGATAGAAAAAATATGTGACTTGCTGCTGATTGTTTAGGATACCTTAATAATATAATAAAATGTCAACTCTGCGATTGTGTTTTTTTTTAGTTCACCTTTTGAAAACTATAATATGATGAAAATACATAAAATTCTGTTTTAGACATGCCATGTGGCATCTGGTTTGAGGTTAGCATCTTAAAGCACAAAATGATATAAATGTCAACTACGCTATAGTCAAATTATCATTGCTTAAAAACACAACTGAAACTGATTATTCAACTGACTAATTTTACATTTAGTAATGGTTTACTATAAATTATACATTTTTGTATATTATTCCAGTTTAAGGAAAATTAAGGCAAAATGCTTATGTACCCACTATTCTGGGATTTTCAAGACTCTTTCATAATGGGTGTTTTTGATGTCAGGATATGAATTAAATCTAATTTCACAACCATTATATGTGATCCATTTAGCCTATATCTGATATGCGGTAGGGCTACATGGTGGCTCAGTGGTTAGCACAGCAAGAAGGTCCTGGCTGGGCCAGTTAGCATTTCTGTGTGTAGTTTGCATGTTCTCCCTGTGTTCGTGTGGGTTTCCTCCAGGTGCTCCGGTTTCCCCCACAGTCCAAAGACATGCGCTATAGGTGAATTGAGTAAACTAAATTGGCCGTAGTGTATGTGTGTGAATGAGTGTGTATGGATGTTTCCCAGTACTGGCATTGTGGCTGGAAGGGCATCAGCTGTGTAAAACATATGCTTGATAAGTTGGAGGTTCATTCCCCTGATGAATAAAGGGACTAAGCCAAAGGAAAATGAATGAATGATTTGTGGTATTTGATAATATTGGTTTTGTCTGCCTTTGTTCAGAGAGGTTGTGCATGCCATGGCTGGACTTCGACAGGGGTGCATGTGCCGTTTCTGAAGAGCCTAGGGAGATGAACGGAGATCTGGAAGGAGCTTGTGCTTTGGCCGAGGAGGAGACGGCTCTGTGGAAACCCCTTGTTCTGCTGATTCCTCTAAGACTGGGACTCAGTGACATAAATGAAGCCTATATTGAACCACTCAAGGTAAATCTGTTACATGGTATTAGATATAAACACTCAATGTCTGTCTGTTAAGGTCAATCAGAATGTCTTCACTAAATATATACTGATTAGTTGCCTTCATTTTAATGTCTCATGCACAGCAATGCTTCATGATGCCTCAGTCTCTAGGAGTAATTGGTGGGAAGCCAAACAGCGCTCACTACTTCATTGGCTTTGTAGGTAAGCAGAGATCTTGGACTAAATGCATAGTCAGTTCTTAATTGGTAGTGAAAATCAGTCAGGGAATTTGATATTTTATCTTAAAGTGGGAACCCTCTTCTAAGTGATCATTGGCTTTGTGAAAAGAAAAATCATTACACACCCATTCAAAAACATTCCTTGGATCCGACATGATCCCAGATATTTTTGTTCTTCAAAACTCATTCAGGAAGTGTTGTCATAGACTTGTTTTATATACTATTAATTGTAATTTCAAGTAACGGCAAAACTGTAAGTCTGTACCAACTGCTGTTTTTTTCCAAAAGTATTTTATTGAATTGGGGAAAATACTAATAATGATATTTAATACTTAATTTATTTTTTTTTAATTATAAGTATTTAAATTAATTAAAAAATGTATGTGATCTACACTCAATTAAAGGGTTCAAACGGTCTGCTTTTGTACTTTTTAGGCACTAATATATATATATATATATATATATATATATATATATAGTCAACATTTGAAGTGGTTTAAAACCTTTCATCAAAGTTGTCCTAAAACTATTCAACAACTCCTATTCTTGTACTAAGACAATTTAGAAAAACCTTTTTGACCCACTTCAAATGTTGACTACTGTACACTTATGTAAGGTAATGTATACGAGGTACCACCCCAGCTTTTTCATGCCTTTTTTTATAGTTAGGCACCATGTTTTTCAGCACCATGTAATTCATTAACTGGCAATCACTTACTGTAAGTCAAATGCAGTCACCAGACTGTACCCTTTAATTAAGTCTAACATGTAGGTATAATATCAGTTTTTAGGAGCGTTGACTTTAAAATGACCTATTTGATAGATCTATCAAATATGGGATGGGAGCACTTTGCAGCCATGAAAACTGAGTACTTCCGTTTTTTTTTTAATCTAAGACAAATAATCCATTGCATTATATGTTCAATTATATGCTCATTATAGGTCATGAAAATTCAGCTTATTAGTGAGTGAAAATCAGTCAGGGAATTTGATATTTTGTCTTAAAGTGGGAACCCTGTTTTAAGTGAGGTACAATTAACTGACCCCTGTAGTCCACCATTATTGTTTTGGTTATGAAAGTCTTGTACATAACTATAGACTGAATGTGTAATAGGCATCTATACAATTTTAGAATAGAGCTAAACCATATTATATTCTCAAGCAATGTTACAATTAATAAAAAAACATGAGTAATACTGTTTCAAATACCCATCAACATTTTTTTTACTCATGTCTAGTGACACTAGTGACATTCTTTCTTCAAAATCCTAAATCATGTTGGAATGTACAGTACAACACTTTTTATTACAGCACAATGTGCTTTGTACTGCAAATTATTTTTTTACATGTACCTAATTAGTTTTAAGCAATGAACAATATTTGTGTTATGATTGATTGTAAAATTTTGGTTTAGAACCTCTGCTGTTATACAGTGCATCCGGAAAGTATTCATAGTGATTTACTTTTTACATATTTTTTTATGTTACAGCCTTATTCCAAAATGGATTAAATTCATTTATTTCCTCACACAATTCTACACACAATACCCATAATGACAATGTGAAAAAAATATTTTTTTGAAATTGTTACAAATGTATTACAAATAAAAAACCTGAAAAATCACATGTACATACGTATTCACAGCCTTTGCCATGAAGCTCTAAATTGAGCTCAGGTACATTCTGTTTCCACTGATCATTCTTGAGATGTTTCAGCAGCTTAATTGGAGTTCACCTGTGGTAAATTCAGTTGATTAGACATGATTTGAAGAGGCATATACCCGTCTATATAAGGTCCCAGGGTTGACAGTGCATGTCAAAGCACAAACCAAGCATGAAGACAAATTAATTGTCTGTAGACCTCCGAGACAGGATTGTCTTGAGACACAAGGCTGGGGAAAATAACAGAAATATTTCTGCTACTCTGAAAGTTCCAATGAGCACAGTGGCCTCCATCATCCGTAAGTGGAAGATGTTTGGAACCACCAGAACTCTTCTTAGAGCTGGCCGGCCATCTAAGCTGAGTGATCGGGGGAGAAGGGCTTTAGTCAGGGAGGTGATCAATAACTCGATGGCCACTCTGACTGAGCTCCAGCATTCTTCTGTGGAGAGAGGAGAACCTTACAGAAGGACAACCATCTGTACAGCAATCCACCAATCAGGCCTGTATGGTAGAGTGGCCAGATGGAAGCCACTTCCCGCCTGCAATTTGCCAAAAGGCATCTGAAGGACTCTCAGACCATAAGAAACAAAATTCTCTGGTCTGATGAGACTTAAATTGAACTCTTTGGAGTGAATGCCAGGTGTTACGTTTGGAGAAAACCAGGCACCGCTCATCACCAGGCTAATACCATTCCCTACAGTGAAGCATGGTGGTGGGGATGTTTTTCAGTAGCAGGAACTGGAAGACTAGTCAGGATAGAGGGAAAGATGAATGCAGCAATGTACAGAGACATCCTGAATGAAAACCTGCTTCAAAGTGCTCTTGACCTCAGACTGGGGTGACGGTTCATCGTCCAGCAGGACAATGACCCAAAGCACACCACCAAAATATCAATGGAGTGGCTTCACAACAACTCGGTGAATGTCCTTGAGTGGCCCAGCCAGAGCCCAGACCTAAATCCTAATGAACATCTCTGGAGAGATCTGAAAATGGCTGTGTTTGAGAGGTACTGCAAAGAGGAATGGCTAAAAATTCCCTAAGACAGGTGTGCCAAGCTTGTGGCATCATATTCAAAAAGACTTGAGGCTGTAGTTGCTGCCAAAGGTGTATCAACAAAGCATTGAGCAAAGGCTGTGAATACTTATGTACATGTGACTTTTCAGGTTTTTTTATTTTTAATACATTTGCAACAATTTAAAAAAAAAAAAAAACTTTTTTTAACATCGTCATTATGGGGTATTGTGTGTAGAATTTTAAAGAAATAAATTAACCCATTTTGGAATAAGGCTGTAACATAAAACATTTGGAAAAAGTGAAGCATTATGAATACTTTATGGATGCACTGTAGTAACTGAAAAATTCAGATGACGTCAATGTTGTAGGACAGCAATATTGTGATTTCAAACTGCATATACATACACTTATCTTTTCTTCTTGATGCTGCCCTGCAGGTGATGAGCTCATTTACCTAGACCCTCACACCACTCAGCCAGCAGTGGACCCCAGTGAAGACGGCTATTTCCCAGACGACTCATACCACTGCCAGCACCCTCCATGCCGGATGCACATCTGTGAGCTCGACCCCTCTATCGCTGCTGTGAGTACAGCTTCATGTACCAGAATCTAACCATTCATTCCAGTATCCGGGATGTGCAATGTTTATCGTCTACAATAATATTGTAATTGTAGTTTAAAGTGTGCCAAGCTGACGTTAAAGGGCTTCTATTTTACCCCTTTTACAAGATTTAAGACAAGTCTTTGGTGTCTCCAGCATGTGTCTGTGAAGTTTCAGCTCACAATACCCATCAGATCATTTATTATACAATGCAGAAAATGCATTGTGAGCCCCATTTTGGGCTCAGCGCAAAGTCTAGCTTTTTTTTTGTAGCCTGTGCCTTTTAATGCAAATGAGCTGGTTTTCCTCGCCCACCATTTCCACATGCGTGTCTGCTTCTACTGCGTTACGTCAGATAAACAGCAGTCAGTGACCGAGACAGACACGGATGAAACAGAAATCCAACTCATTATACCAAGTAAGTTTATTTGATATAATTTTGCCACACACAAATACAGTTACAAAGTTTGCAGTACAGTCGTGGCCAAAAGTTTTGAGAATTACATAAATATTGGAAATTGTTAAAGTTGCTGCTTAAGTTTTTATAATAGCAATTTGCATATACTCCAGAACGTTATGAAGAGTGATCAGATAATCTGCATAGTCCTTCTTTGCCATGAAAATGAACTTAATCCTGAAAAAAATGTCATTAAAGGACCTGCTGAGATCATTTCAGTAATCGTCTTGTTAACTCAGGTGAGAATGTTGACGAGCACAAGGCTGGAGATCATTATGTCAAGCTGATTGGGTTAGAATGGCAGACTTGACATGTTAAAAGGAGGGTGATGCTTGAAATCATTGTTCTTTCATTGTTAACCATGGTGACCTGCAAAGAAACGCGTGCAGCCATCATCGCGTTGCATAAAAATGGCTTTACAGGCAAGGATATTGTGGCTACTAAGAATGCACCTAAATCAACAATTTATAGGATCATCAAGAACTTCAATTCTTGTTAAGAAGGCTTCAGGGTGTCCAAGAAAGTCCAGCAAGTGCCAGGATTGTCTCCTACAAAGTATTCAGCTGCGGGATTGGAGTGTCACCAGTGCAGAGCTTGCTCAGGAATGGCAGCAGGCAGGTGTGAGCGCATCAGCACGCACAGTGAGGCGAAAACGTTTAGAAGATGGCCTGGTGTCAAGAAGGGCAGCAAAGAAGCCACTTCTCTCCAATAAAAGCATCAGGGACAGATTGATCTTCTGCTAAAAGCATAGCGAATGGACTGCTGAGGACTGGGGCAAAGTTATATTCTCAGATAAAGCCCCTCTCTGATTGTTTGTGGCATCTGGCAAAAGGCTTGTCCGGAGAAGAAAAGGTAAGTGCTACCATCAGTCCTGTGTCATGCCAACAGTTAAGCATCCTGAGACCATTCATGTGTGGGGTTGCTTCTCATCCAAGGGAGTGGGCTCACTCACAATTTTGCCCAAAAATACAGTCATGAACAAAGAATGGTACCAAAACACCCTCCAACAGCAACTTCTTCCAACAATCCAACAACAGTTTGGTGAAGAACAATGCATTTTCCAGCACAATGGAGCGCCGTGCCATAAGGCAAAAGTTATATCTAAGTGGCTCCTTGATTATGAAAGAATGGGTTGCTATCAGTCAGGATTTGGCCCAGAAGTTGATTGAGAGCATGCCCAGTCGAATTGCAGAGGTCCTGAAAAGGAAGGGCCAACACTGCAAATACTGACTCTTTGCATAAATGTCATGTAATTGTCGATAAAAGCCTTTGAAACGTATGAAGTGCTTGTAATTATATTTCAGTACATCACAGAAACAACTGAAACAAAGATCTAAAAGCAGTTTAGCAGCAAACTTTGTGAAAAATAATATTTGATATTCTTAAAACTTCTGGCCATGACTGTACACACATACATGCTATATCCATTATGCTACTGTACAAAATAAAACCAATTTAACGTCCAAAAACTAGGACTCCTGTTGTACGATTGAAGCATCCTTGTATGTTACAGTGTCAGTAAAACTATGCAGTTGTGCTGATTTCAGCAGTTATGAATTACATAGCGAATTACATAGCATCCTGTTCTGTGGACAAGTTTATTCACGTTACTACAGAGACATGTTAATACGCGGCTGTCAATCAAGTGTCAATCAGAGACTGTCGGTGGGCGGGGAAAACTGCACTTCTACGTCACGTTGTGGTGGGCCTCAACATTACTGCGATTTGGATCCTATTTTAAAGTCAGAAAATGTTAAAAATAAAATAAAATGTGGATGCACTATACCTACACACAGTTCTGTTCAAACAGCTTCCAAAACTTAATTTTGCATCATAGGTGCCCTTTAAGTATGTCAATCATAACATAGCTGTGATTAGGTGTCAAAAAGTTTTAAAAGTAACTGGTTTTAATGACAGTATCATTCATCTATGCCACTTTTTGCCCATCAGGGCTTCTTCTGCCAAACTGAAGATGATTTTGATGATTGGTGTGCACAGATTCGTAAGGTGCTCGTATCATTTTTTTTTTATTATTATTTAAATAGCCTTCATTTGTGGATCTCTGATTCACTTTGTTTTTTCCCTACTACAGGTTTCAAACTGTAGAGGTCTTCCCATGTTTGAATTAGTAGACAGTCAGCCATCTCATCTAATCACCGCCGATGTACTTAATCTCACTCCGGGTAATCTCTTTACCACTTCTTCATCAATTCAAAATTTTAAAAGAGTTACGTTTATAAATGCACACCATTATATTACATTTTTCCTCCTCCACAGATTTCTCAGATTCAGATCGACTCGAGCGCTTCTTTGATTCTGAGGATGAAGAATTTGAAATCCTGTCTTTGTGAAGAACGGTTACATTTGCCAGACTTTCTGAATTCTGTGGTAGATCTCCCTTAAGAGGACAGAGAAGAACACCGTTGACGTCCAAGGCCACTGTGGCAAACACACAGCTTTCTTCTTCAACAGCTCCACTGACTGCTCTGTGAGTGAGCCGAGGTCAGGTGTCGCATCACAGGCACTCAGGATCATCAGTATGTATGTACTTAGCCGCATTTATGTGTATCCATATTGAGTCTTAACACTATTGGTTCATTTTTAAGTGATATGGTGCCTTTTTACCCCCTTAACTTAAAACACAGGTTTGCCATAACACATTTTATGGTTTATGTCCGGAGTCCTGCTAATCAAATATGATTTAGCATTTACTCCTGACCAATGAAAGTTGATGATGTATATCAGACCTGTATAATATTGTAAATGACAACCGAGGAAGGTTGAGCGTTTGCAGACTGGGTGGGACGGCTCGTGTAATATACAAGAATGATTTTGTCTTCATGTTTAAAATCTCTGTACACAAGTTTATTTTATGAATTTATTTATTTAATCATTAAAAAATAAAAAATTTAATCTTAAGGTTTTTCTATTACTAAAAGAAAAACAAAACAAAAGATGAAGTTTATAAAAACATTGGCAGAGACGAGTTCACCTCCACAGCTCAGCAACTGGCTGATCCTCAGCTAAACTGATGATTTTTTCACTCAAGTCTTTTATATCTTTGTGGACTTCTTCTATGGTCCTCGCAGCATCAATCACCTACCATTGGAGAGAATCGTTTGATTAAAAATCTTGCTGTGTGAAAGTGTTCTGACTGAAACACATCTGCGATGACCTACAGCCATTCAGAAAGCAAGATACAGGGCAGCAGGGAGAGAATTATTTCTGCCATTCACGCGAGCTTTTTTGAATTTCTTCACTTTGACATTCAGAGCAAGAAAGAAATTGCATTGACACCTTCCTAAGGCCTTTGTGAAGATTTTGTTTTAAGGAAGCCAATTCGAAGATAAAGATATCTGCAAAAAATTAGGATTATAAAATAAATTACCTTCCAGTTGATTGAGGAATCCTGCATGAGCTCTTGAAACCGTTGTTGAACCGTACATTGGAAAGCACTCGTCTCATACCGTTCATTTCCGTATTCTCCACGGTTTGCAGCCACATTTGGATTGAGCTGTAAAAACATGACCAGGTCTGGTTTTGGAAGTCCCATGTCTGGATTCATGCACCATTCTAGAGAGAAGCCCTGAAAATGAAAAAGTTTATATATAAATATTAAGATCCTGTTAATTAGTCCAGGAATAAAAAGGTAAAAAACAAACAAACGAATGTCTGGTATGACTTAACATTCATTTTGCAAGAATATATAAAATTTAATCTCAGAATTATATGCTTATCAAGGCTGCATTTTGATTAAACATTTCTGTTGTGATAAACATGATGCATCTTTTTCAGGATTCTTGGTCAACAGAATAACGGAACATTATTTTACCCATTCTTAAACTCAACATATATTAGTCTTATATTTTGACTTTTTTCTTTTCTTACAATGTTAATACAGATGCACTAAATGGGCGTCTTATGTATATATTGGATGTAATTGAAATATTGAACCACTCACAGGCTTGGCACTAGTGAAAGCCACTCCTGAAAATGCATAGCGATCCACCACTAGATTAATTCCTTCCTCCAACTTCCGTTTCATCACAGGCCTTAAATAATAATAATAACAAAATAAAAACAACAGACTGATTGGTTAACTGAATATGAGTTGATTTATACTTTAAGAGTTAGTACACTTAAAAATGAATAGGATGGTGAATGAGCATTGTTGACAACTTTTTGGCTGATCTCTTAGCAAAGGTCTGGTGAAAGTAGATCAAAAGTGGAAAACAAAAAGTTAAAATGTCTGAGAAGTTCACCGTAAGAGAAAAGCTTGATTTTTCTTTTTCTTTTTTTGCATAGCTGTATTTGTTTGAACTGTAGAACTTCGTCGTAGTCATATGTCATGTCAGAGGTCAGCCAAGAAGTTGTTGAAAACACACATTTGACAACATCAAAAACATTAGTGCTGTAAAAAAGGTAGCAGCTTGTAGAATAGTTTTACGATGGATTTATGAGCTTTTGAAAGCTTTGAAAAAGGGCCACTACCCAACATCATTATACAGCATCGAAGAAATTATATTCAAAACTACACCAACTGTGTTTATCAAGTCATATAAACAGAGGACGACTTGAGGGTGAGTAAATTGTGGGCTCATTTTTGGGTGAACTATTCCTTTAATGTATGTTAAACTAGTCATTTAATTTCCATATTAATATTCCAGATTTAATATCCATATTAAGCTCAATAAATAGGTTTGTGACATGACACGAAAACAGACAGACAGAAGAGCTGATAAACAAAAACGTGATGTCATCAATACATTTGAATGGTTAAACTGAAGTCCTAGTTTATTAGCATTTTGTTTGGCTGATTGGGGACGGGCGGGGCTCGGAACCCTTTCCTGCCTCTAAAATGGGGAATGGAAAAAAAAAAGTTTGGAAAACACTGAGCTGGAGACAAGAAGAATTATTTTTCAGGGCATTTGGTCATTTCCAGGTCATTTCCGTGACCCTCTATATGTCCAGGACGCGTGGGAACCCCAGACTGAAAACCTACACCATTTCCCATCGGTTTGCAGAAAACAGCAAATGAACAGTGTGATCCTCCAGATTGTTTTTCTTCTCCAGGTATGAACTGATGAGTTGTCCAATCTTAGTGGTTCTGTCTGTAGAGAAAAGCGTTTGTCATCAATACAGAAATACAAATACTGTACAAAGATTAAAAAGCTGCGTCTCAAAACCTGGTGAGCTGCTAACGTTAAATCACTGCGTCTTTCAGGTTGTGACGCCATAGACCTTTATCACAGCGGAATTGAACACCGGAAGCGCCCTTCAAAGCAATGTATCGCTTTTTCCGCTTTCACCTCTGCACAGCGGATGACATTCTCACTGTCAACTTTTCCATAATTTGGACAGTAAGATGTTGTTCTTGTACTGACGTAGCCTAAATAAAACAGCATTTAAAAGATTATACCAATTTGTAGAATTTGTGCAGAAAATGTGTCTTTCACAAAGCATTTGCAGTGTTAGGTTATAGTAAGGTGTGCGGCCAACAGCATAAGATCTGCTCATTTAAGCCAAATAAGCAAGATCAACTAGGCTATTTAACATCCAGCAGGATTAGTTTTATGTTAGTAGTTGTCCGTAAACTGTGCTAACCCCCTCCTTCCTTTGTATGCAGGGTCAGATATAGTGAATGGCGAGTTGCTACCGGTCAATGCGAAAGAACGAGGAGCCCCATAAATTACAGGTTGTTTAATGCTCGTAATGTTTACTCAAGTCTGGAAACATACTTTAGTTCCTACTCGCTGAACAAATAAAGGGTATTCGTTGTTGTATTTTTTTTATTATTATTTATTTAAAGAACAGCAAATAACATTTTACTATACAAAATATATACATGCCAGGGGTAATTATAAATAAAATACAAATATACAACATGTACATATGTAATAAATAAATACATTATTGTGTTCACAAATTTTTAAAGTGGATATAAGGGCTTTTTTGTTTGGAGTCTGCTACAAGCTTATTTCAGTCATCAATACCTTCAAATTTGGTTTCTTATTAGTAAATGTACATTTATTAATGTAAAATTTTGTTAACAATAAAAGTAAATTAATTAAATAAAAACGATTTTCCTCTTGATTAGGACAGACAGTAAAGCCAAAAAGTACATTTTTTTCCATAATGATGAAAGAGGCTTTGAACACTGAAAATTGTTATTAATACATTTTTTGCACCTCACTTTATAAGTTGACTATGTACAGTATGCCAGAGTAAGTGTAAAACCGTCTCCTCATGTTTATTACAAAATCCCACTTTTACATTTTTGTAAATAATGTTTTGCTGGATAAAATCTGTGGAGAAGTTTGTAGAATATTTCTTCAAATTTATTTTTTTAACATGATATTTCTGTGGTAACACTTTTCCCCCCAGCAAAATGCAGCCGGAAACGCTGCAAAAGCAGCGTTGAGACGACTCTGCCATTCTTTCTTACTCCGTTGCATTGGAACCGGATGTTGTGGTACGCTGTTTTGCTTACCGAAAGCAAGAAGTGTGATAAAGGTCTATTGGCAATGTTATATTATGTAGTCTGTTACACCCATTACGTTGTCTATGTAAGTTAGACAGCGCACTTGTATTGTTAGAATTATAACGTAACTTATGCATTTTCTACTTGTAACGTGTTTTAAGAACATACAAACTGCAAACCTAATTTCATCACAGTAACGTGCTGTTTCAATGTCAGAACCTAAGCAAAGGTTAATTTTAGATAGTTTAAGAGGGGGCAACATATGTATATGATTATTATTTTTTACCTGGAAATCGCATCATTTCTGCCGCTCGTCCGCTATGCTGTATCGCCTGCACTAGTTTTTGGCATTGTGTGGTTTTTCCTGCTCTGTCAACTCCTTCTAGAACAATCAGTGCTCCTCTTCTGCAAGACATGGCTCTTTAAAACAACCTTTTAAAAATATAACGTTACAGCAGCAAGCACAAAATGGTATGTGCAATGGACCTCTTTACGCGGTACTTTTCTTAAACAGCACCCTGAACAATCTCTTTGCTCGCCCACTTGTACGGTGCCTGTGAAAGGACAAACGCGATTCAACAAATACTTGTCAGAAAGGAGGATAAATGAAAACAGAGTATGTTAACCATGAAATGAGGGAAACTGGGGTTTTCGTTTCAGAATGGGAGGTATGCCAAACTGGAAAGAATTAGAAATGGGCTTGGCCTACCCTGCTTTCTCAGGTGCTCTGAAATGGAAAACCCTTCAAGTTTCCCTTCAGGGTTAACATACTCAAGAGTTTTGACTTAACTTCCTTTTTTAAATGGGCATCATTTATCAATTGTTTTTAAGTACAGTGCTGCAAATTTAGGAGTGTTTTGTACACTTTCAAGGTACCTAACAACAAAGCTATTTCAGCTAGGCTATTTGGTTTGTTTATATTGTAACTTTTTGCAACCATTGAAAAGTACCTCAAAGACACAAGTGATGTTGCCAGTTTACCATTTTTGTTGCTAGATTAAGCTACTTTTCAGTCTTTCCTATCAACTTCATTTTCAAACAGCAACAAGTTTAGCTATTTAAAAATGTTTATTTGGAATCTTTGAACAACTTTTTTCAAAAAGTGATTTTTTAAAAATCTCCACAAATCTCTGAACTGCTAGGTGGACAGTCAGCATGAAGAGAGAAGCCTAGCAGGGCACACATATGCTATCATATTTGATGTTATTGGCTAATTCAATAATAAATACTGTATTTATTTACGATACTCCATGTTAGCCTTATCTGATGGTTCATCAGTTTGGAATGCTGTATGAAAATGGTATGAAGACAAAAGGCATAAATAGGGCACTAGTTTAACAGTAGAGTGTAGAAAAATACTAACTATTCATTCATTCATTTTCATTTCGGCTTAGTCCCTTTATTAATCTGGGGTCACCACAGCGGAATGAACCGCCAACTTATCCAGCATATGTTTTACGCAGCGGATGCCCTTCCAGCTGCAACCCATCTCTGGGAAACATCCATACACACCCATTCACACTCATACACTACGGACAATTTAGCTTACCCAATTCACCTATACCGCATGTCTTTGGACTTGTGGGGGAAACACCCGGAGTAAACCCACGCCAACACGGGGAGAACATGCAAACTCCACACAGAAACGCCAACTGACCCAGCCGAGGCTCGAACCAGCGACCTTCTTGCTGTGAGGCGAACGTGCTATCCACTGCGCCACCGTGAGGCCCCTAATACTAACTACCAACATTTAAAACTTTTACAAGTTAATATGAACATAGCCTACATGAAACATAATTCTTAAAAAATGTGACTGACACACAAAGACAGTTGTTTTCAAAATTATTGCCCACCCTTGGTAAATATTAGCAAAGAAAGCTGGGGAAATAATTTTGTATTGTTTATCCTTTTTTTAAAAATTATCTTTCATTACAAAAATGTTACAAGTGTCTAAGAGAGAAAACAAATAAAAATGGGTAATAAACTAGTGAAATCAATGTTATTCTCCAATACGACAGCATGTGTTTATTTATTTTTGATTACATACCCTAACACTAAACACATTTTTGCATTCTCCAGCTGTAATCCTTGGAGCGTGTTTTGCCACTCAAACTCTCCTCCTCACTGTACAGTACATAAAGACAATAGACACTTTCAGGCAGATTTAAAACATCTCCACTTGACTGTAACTTATTAATTATTGGCCTAATGATAGAAAAGGAAACTTTCAGTGAGATTTCTGAAAATAAATGTTTTATTTTAATTTAATTAAAGGGTAGGGGGGCCTCACGGTGGCGCAGTGGATAGCACGTTCGCCTCACAGCAAGAAGGTCGCTGGTTCTAACCTCGGCTGGGTCAGTTGACATTTCTGTGTGGAGTTTGCATGTTCTCCCTGTTTTGGCGTGGGTTTCCTCCGGGTGCTCCGGTTTCCCCCACAAGTCCAAATACATGCACTATAGGTGAATTGGGTAAGCTAAATTGTCCGTAGTGTATGAGTGTGAATGGGTGTGTATGGATGTTTCCCAGAGATGGGTTGCAGCTGGAAGGGCATCCGCTGCGTAAAACATATACTGGATAAGTTGGTGGTTCATTTCGCTGTGGCGACCCCAGATTAATAAAGGGACTAAGCCGAAATGAAAATGAATGAATAAAGGGTAGGGTGTGTGTGTGTGTGTCCCCCTTTTATGGTGTGTTTGACAAACATTTGCGTTCTCTATGGGTCTAAGTGTAACTTTTTATTAAAGCATTTTATTCCAAACGGTGGCTGTTTATCCACAAAACGTAAGTCTCTTGAAACTGGGATGAACACACTTCTAAATTCAGTTCTCATTACTCTTTTTGACTAATTTGGCCATGTTTATCTGAGACACAAAAGGCAAAAGGTCACTCATCATATATCAGGTTTGTGTTTTTAACACATCTCAGTCTTTTTGACAAATAATATTGATTGTATTTTTATTAACTGAAACATCCTTTGACATCCTTTTACATAAGTTGGATGGCGTAAATCTCCAAAGTACAGTTAAATTTTTTCCTTTGATGATGTAATGTTAGCAATCTGGACTTTTCATTGAAGAATGGTCATGTTGTCAGACTCTGCTCTTGTGGCAGTGTTTAAGAGCATCAGCCAAAGCCTCCAACACTTTGTCTACATTGGCCTTGCTGCTGTTACATCCCATCAACCCCACACGCAAAACCTGTAAGATAATGTGAGAAACAAAACCATTACGTTAACAATTACTCGCCCATGTCTCCAGAACGCACTCTGCTGATGATTTGTGATTATTAAAAAACAATATCTTCTCACCATGCCGGCCGATGGTCCCAGACCACCAGAGATTTCAATGTTAAAGGTCTTCATAATGTACCCTGTGATTTCCCGCCAGTCGTATCCTGGTGGAGCTACTATTGTTGTCACCGTTGGCAGTCTTGCTTTCTGTAAGACAAGGTTTTTGTTCAGTGCTGATTCATTCATTCATTCATTTTCATTTCGGCTTAGTCCCTTTATTAATCTGGGGTCGCCACAGCGGAATGAACCGCCAACTTATCCAGCATATGTTTTACGCAGCGGATGCCCTTCCAGCTGCAACCCATCTCTGGGAAACATCCATACATACCCATACACTACGGACAATTTAGCTTACCCAATTCACCTATACCGCATGTCTTTGGACTTGTGGGGGAAACCGGAGCACCCGGAGGAAACCCACGCCAACACAGGGAGAACATGCAAACTCCACACAGAAACGCCAACTGACCCAGCCGAGGCTCGAACCAGCGATCAGCGACCTTCTTGCTGTGAGGCGAATGTGCTACCCACTGCGCCACTGTGAGGCCCCTGTTCAGTGCTGATTTGATATGAAATGTGGAAGGGCATCTGCTGCGTAAAACATATGCTGGATAAGTTGGCGGTTCATTCCGCTGTGATGACCCCTGATAAACAAAGGGGGCTAAGCCGAAGGAAAATGAATGAATGAATAATTTGATATGTATCTTAAATGAGGTGCCAACCTTATCCTGCACAAACAGTTTTAGGCCCATTTCTTCTAAGCCTTTATGGAAGTACTCTGCAACCTCTTTGTGCCGTTTCCATGAGTTTTCAAGACCCTGTTCAACAAAAAAAAGAGGAAACATACGTTTGCATTATTTACCATTCTCTATGCATTCAGAATGTTTGATGACTTCATGAACTTTTGAAGCTCTTAAAGGTGTAATAGGAAATCTTGGAAAATGCTAATGTTAGCCTGATTGCACCTATACATTCAACCCTGCAAATCGCCATCCAAAGCCACACCTCCTGAATACGCACACTAGACAACATCACTACAATACATCCAAAAGTATGCTATGGCAATGTTCAAACCGAACGTTTTGATTGGACAAACTTTTCTTGGTTCAACACCTTCCCCAGAATATTAAAATACATATAAAGACATTTGGACAACTTTATTTAATGACTGCTGTCAGGATGTGAAGAGACTTTCAACCAGCATAAAAAGAAATAAAAATAAACAATGATCTTTTGCTTCAATAAACTGCTAGTTTGCTCCTTATTAATAATTATTAAGGCAGCTTTAAAGGGTTAACCTAAAGGTTAGCTTTAAGTATTAGGTAGGATTAGTGATGTAAATAAAAAAAACTTACTTAAAGCTGAAACATTACTGAGAAGGTATGTAAATATATTCGTATCTAATAATTCTCCAAATTTATTAACACCCCGAAAATGGGTTTTGAGCAAATTGTAGTGCAAAATAAAATCTTAAGTATTTGATAAAAGGAAATATATATATTTATATATATATAATCTGGAAAAAATAAGCTGACAAAACAAGGTTCTGTTGATTTCTTTTGTTGTTTGATGCATAGGACTTTAGGATTTAAGTTATAAATGTTTTAAATGTTAAATGTTATATAATTTTAATGTTAAAAATAATGTATGCAAACTTTCCATGCATTTAAACGAAGACTATGTAGAATACCTTTAGGACTTTTAGGATTTAATGCACACCTACCCCACTACTACATGACATTTTTTTACACAGTTGACTGGTGATAAACAGGCCAAATAATCACTGCAGGATGGGACTTATAGAATGCAGTTTATACGTATACCCTTAAAATCCATGATTATTGATGCATTAAATAACCTGTGTAAGGTTCTATTTATAAATATTTGATCTTACGGTCTCTGTGAGGATGGCCAGACTCTCTCGCAGAGCGTAGAAAGAAGATACAGGTCCAGTGTGGTGATAACTGTACAAAAAAACAATGTTCTTTCATCTTTTAATGATTGAGAAAAGACTTCAAATCTGTCCACGTAAAAATTTGTTTTGGACTGCTTTGTTTTAGTGAGTAGGTGAGTGAGGCATCAAGTCTTTAATAGTCAATTATATCTGTATATAAATGTAATGAATGGTGCTTACGAGCGCACAGGCTTGTCATCACAACCCCAATAATTCGCCAACCAGTTCAAGTCCAAGAAGTAAGAGATTGGTTTTGTCTTCCTGTTAAATATTTTGTAGCTGTTTTCCAAAACAAACAAAAAAAGCTGTAAGAAATTAGTTTTTCTCTCATATTCAAGTATGAGATATTTAAATTAAAAGTATTTATTTATTTATTTGTCTCTGTCTCACCATGCTCTTTCACTGAAGGAGATTGGCGCAGTTCCTGGTGGGGCGTTCAAGACCTTCTGAGAGCCAGTGTACAAAATATCAATACCTAGAGATGCAAAATATACATTTTGAATTAAGGACCAAAATTAGGGATTGTGGTACCAGAGAATACACTGTGACGATACCTTGTTCATCCATACAGATAGGAGCACCTCCCAATGCTGCTACTGAATCAACCAGAAGTAAACAGCTGTACCTGAGGGGCAGAACAATATTTATTTAGATTAAATATGGAATGGAATATTTGTGTGAATTTACATGCAAAGTATATTTTGAAATTGAATATAAATTAAAATGTTGTCAGGGAATGTTAAAGGGCTCATCTGTTCTTTTTTTAAGGACCTGTTAAATTAATAAAAGTAAATATATTTCAGCACACTGAAGTTAATAGAAACTTTAAATTCAGAAATTGCCTGTAAACAGAACACTTTAAAGCAATGCATTTAATTAAATATGTTTAAATTAATTTACATTTTTAAAGAAATATTTATTTACAGCCAATAGACATTTTTTTAATGAGATGTTTTCATATTCCTGTGTAATTTACTTTGTGTGTGTGTTTGTGTGACTCATTTTTGTTAAAATGTTTAAAAAGTATAAAATAATTGAAATATAAAATAATTGTTAAAATATTAGTCTAGTTTAAAATTTTGAATATTTTGTTATTTTATTTTTAAAAATATGTTCTGTTTCTCATCATCATTATTATTATTATTATTATTATTATTATTATTATTATTATTATTATTATTATTCATTTTCATTTCGGCTTAGTCCCTTAATTAATCTGGGGTCGCCACAGCGGAATGAACCGCCAACTTATCCAGCACATGTTCCACGCAGCGGATGCCCTTCCAGCTACAACCCATCTCTGGGAAACATCCATACACACCCATTCACACTCATGCACTACAGACAATTTAGCTTACCCAATTCACCTATACCGCATGTCTT
>CAIGQW010054109.1:20025665-20080913 GCA_903798125.1 Danio choprae | reverse complement strand
TGTGTGTGTGTGTGTGTGTGTGTGTGTGTGTGTGTGTGTGTGTGTGTATATATAGGAATATATCAAAATACACATGAAGTTAAACTTGAAATGAAAACACCTAAACATGAATTAGAAAAGAACAGGCAGAAAAACTAAAGTCATGAAGAAATAGTCTAATTATTTTAACTAATTGATAGCCTACAACACAAAACACTTGAAATAAATTTGAACCCTTCTATCACAAACAAACAAACGTGAGATTTGGGGAAAATATTAAGGCGGTGAGCAGAGGGAGGTGGTTCTTCATGATCATCACGAGCTCCTCAATGTAAATCTCGCTGTCATCTCTTTTCTACCGTTATACATGGGGGGAGGCTGCCATGAATATTTAGTTAGGACATAGCATTACATTTAAACTAAGTTCAGTGGTGCAACACAAAAATATTTAGTAGTAAGTTGTAACTTAGTGTCCCTTTACGTCACAACTAGGCTATACATTTTAACCTGCGCACTGCTGGTGCAACCGGTTCCAGGACTCTGACTGGGTCACCCCAAAAGGCTATTTTCCTCTGATGAACCCACACTGCTGTTGATTTATCCTGATCTTTGGGTTCTTGTCTTGTTGCGTAACCCAACTTTTGTTGTGATTCAGTTGTCAGACAAATGGCCCTTCATGATTTTGCAAGACTTTCTGATTCATGTGGGTTTCAGCTTTCCTAATAGTTTAGGACCTAATTCTGCAAAGTAAAACCAAACCATGATGGTTTCCTTATTGTTCCCATGTTTGTGTTTTATTTGTGTCAGGCGATATTTTTTTTTTCTGTTCATGTGATTTTGGTCATACAATTTAATCTTCAACAGTTTATGCTGGACTCTATGCTACATCCAATAATTATTTACATACTTCTATTTCTGCAATGGTAGATTTTTAAACTTTTTATACATTTTTAATAAACTATAAGACTTTTAGCTCAATAAACTACAAAAAAAATAGTTGCTTATTAATATTTAGTATACTGTAAAAAAATCTGTAAGATTTATGGCAAAAACAGCAGCTGTGGTTGTCAGAATTTTACAGTTTAAAATATGACAGAAACCATAAAATAAATTTGACTGTAATCTACCGTATTTCATTATTTTTTGGCACTAATCCACCAATGTTTTTAAGTATTAAAGTCTGCTCATTGTACCTTTTTGTTATTCAAACAAAAACACAAACAGAAGCATGTGGTGACAAATGATGAACCAATGCTCATCACTTATGAGCTTTTCCACAAGCAGAGAAACGTACTAATATATAGGTGCTCAGTATCATTTACACAACTACTAAACATTTCATGGTAACACACCTGAAATCAAATTAATGCAATAAACATTATTTGTAAAAATGTAATGTAACAGTGTACAAGAAAAAACATAGTAATATCCAAAAACAATTGAAGTGTCATGCAGGGAATTCTGGGAAAGTGAATTTACTGTTATTCACTGTATATATTAAGGAAGCTTATTGTAAACTGTTACAGATAAAAAAAAAAACAAAACATTTTTTTACTGTTAAAATCACGGATTAGGGATGTAGAATAAGATCATACTGTGTAAGTGCTAATAAGCAGCCAATATCTAATTAATAGTCATGCAGGTAATAAGCTAGACGTTAATAGTGGCAATTTGTACTTAAAGTCTTTTTTTTGTGACTTGATCACTGAGTGTCAGTTTCAAAGTTAATCATTGGTATTACTGGTAAACTGTTGGTACAGCATTGTTTACACAGGACTTTGGCCTTCATAGAGTGTATGAGTGTATTAGTAAAATGACAACCTACCAAATTGCAGGGAAGAGATCCCACCCCACGCTTGCGTGAAATCGCCACTGTCCAAACACTTCAGGTCAGGTGTGCATGGTGAATGATCTGACACAACCATATCAATGTCACCGGCTTTAAGTGCAGACCACAACAGCTCCTGATGAGGAAACAGATTTGTTACCAGCAGATAACAGTCGAAATGTCATGGATTATGGAAGTTCATGGGACACCCAAAAAATAAAAAAATAAAATAAAAAGCTAATTCTGAAAAAGTATACCATTTATTTTGATTTACAAATAATATTAATGAGAAGAAATTTCAATCTTTGAGTTGGACGTAAAAACAACATAAAAATTATAAATGTGACCCACGCTGTCTCACGACTTCAAATGTTTTATGTTACTTTAACTTTTTAACTACATCTTTAAGTTATGCAAAGTTTAACTTAATTTTTTTCATCAGTTTGATTGATACAAGTTGAGATGACTAGAAAAAAATTAAGGCAGCAAGAAGTTTTTACAGTGTATTTGAGGGTCTGAAAACAATCCATATATTGAAAATTGCATTTAAACTAGTACAAATTAAGTACTTAGCAAAGCATATTACTATCAGAAGTTAAGTTTAGACATATTTACAGTAGATAATTAACAAAATATGTTCATGGAACATGACCTTTATTCTAATGATTTTTGGCATAAAAGAAAAATCAATAAATTTGTTCCAAGTCATAAGAAGCCATGCATTCAAATATGTTTTCTCTCTTGTTTTCTCGTGATCTCAACATAACAACTCATTTTTTTGTGATCTCATCTTTTATTTTCTCACGATCTCGACAAAACAAAAAGTTGTTTTATCTTTAACATAATTTTTTTGCTTTTATTTTTGTCTTAATTATTAATACTTATTAATATTATTGATTATTAATATTTATACCTACCCAATGTATGACCGGGCCACCAAAAATTTTCAGATGGACACCCCGGCCTTTAAAACAGAATCTTCCACGTGTTTATGATCGTGTATGATGACGGAGCAGCACGAGTGTTTTGCATAGAGCATCAGTTAGATGCACATTTGTGCAACACACATTCAGGGCATTCAGAACAGTCAATCACGCTCATGATTCATGTACATTCATGATTATATTCATGTATAGGATTATATACCATTATTCACTAATATTCTGTTCCCATTTTAGAGCGTAGGTTCTAGATGGCACAAAATAAGTTGTTGCATGTATGATTTAGACTATAAAGAATGTTTTTGTTTCATTTAGATTTTGCTTTAATGTGCAAGTTTCTGCAAGTTATTTACAATTACTTTAAATAGAGAAAACTGCAAAGTATGCGGTTGTAAGATGTGTCATGATGTCTTGTCTTCATTCATTCATTCATTTTCATTTCGGCTTACTCCCTTTATTAATCTGGGGTTGCCACAGCGGAATGAACCGCCAACTTATCCAGCATATGTTTAACGCAGGGATGCCCTTTCTTACGCATGGGATGCCCTTCCAGCTGCAACCCATCACTGGGAAACATCCACACACTCTCATTCACACACATACACTACGGACAATTTAGCTTACCCAATTCACCTGTACAGCATGTCTTTGGACTTGTGGGGGGAAACCGGAGCACCCGGAGGAAACCCACGCCAACACAGGGAGAACATGCAAACTCCACACAGAAACGCCAACTGACCCAGCCGAGGCTCGAACCCGCGACCTTCTTGCTGTGAGGCGAACGTGCTAGCCACTGTGCCACCGTGAGGCCCATGTCTTGTCTTTTATTTTGTAATTTAGTCTTGTCTTCCGGTTTCCTGTCCTGCTTCGCACCATGTGCTCCATGCCATGCCATGAGTTTATTTTGAGTTATATTCATGTTTTGTTTTGTAGTTATGCCAAGTTTAGTGTTAAGTTCTGGTTGTGTTTGTTTTGCACTTTTTCAGTGGACTCACGTTACAGCGATATTTAACATCCTAGAATAAGCAGAAAACAATAAGTCTTAATCTTGAGAAAACAGCTTTTGTTATGTCAGAGTAATGAAAAAAATATGTCATGATGATGAGAAAACTACTTTTTGTCATGTCGAGATCACTACTAAACGAGCTATGTCGAGATCACAAGATAATTAAGTCATTATCACGAGTAAACAAGAGAGAAAAATGTTTGAATTTATGGCCCTGTAGGACTTCCGTAATTTTAAAAATAAAATAAAATAAATTTGTGGCTCTGGGTCACTAATAATAATTAAATGAATTAAAACAATATTAAAAGTATTCTAAACTCATGCACTAAGTTGCTTATAGGGATGCCAAATTTGTGAATAAAAATCTGACATTGTGATGTGAATAAAATTAAAATTCAGTCTGTTTTAGTGTGTGTGTTGTCTGACACCTGGTTGGCCGTGCCCCGTATTGGGGGGCAGCATTTGAATTGAGTGGCACGTCCTGGGATGTTCTCTGCAGACAGGTTAAGGTAGTGGTGGGTGGTCTCCACTGTCAGCGGAGCTCCTGCTTGTTTTGCTGCTCTAATGAGCTCCAGAGGCTCAGCAGATGACAGGTGCACGATGTGGCATCGCACTCTGAATATAAGAACAGAACAAGTGACCCTTCAGCTTTTGATTGGCTACTCTGACCTGTAGAAACAGCCATCAGATCATTGACAGATTAAGACTTTATAAAGCTAACTTGTCGCATAACATACTGATACTGTAAGCAGAACTCAGTGACGGTATGGATGGCCTCAAGCTCCATAAAGTCAGGTCTGGACTTCAGGAAGGTGGAATATTTTTGTGGATCTGAGAAAACAAAACGAGAGAAAAGCAAAAAGGGTGGTCTTAAAATAAAAAAAGGTTTATGAAAAAGTTGAATAAATGAGCATTCTATGGACGTATTGTTTGTTAGAATAGGACAATTATGAAAATATTTGAAAAAATCTGAAATCTGAGGGTTCAAAATCAAAGTCAACATCAAAATACTTAGAAAATCACATTTAAAGTTAATTATAATTCAATTCGGGGCAGCACGGTGGCGCAGTGGGTAGCACAATCGCCTCACAGCAAGAAGGTCACTGGTTCGAGCCCCGGCTGGGTCAGTTGGCATTTCTGTCTGGAGTTTGCATGTTCTCCCCGTGTTTGCGTGGGTTTTCTCTGGGTGCTCTGGTTTCCCCCACAATTCCAAAGACATGCGGTACAGGTGAATTGGGTAAGCTAAATTGTCCATAGTGTAAATGCGTGTGTATGGATGTTTTCCAGTGATGGGTTGCAGCTGGAAGGCCATCCGCTGCGTAAAACATATGCTGGATAAGTTGGAAACACGTGGAAGACCAACTGGCCCAGCCGGGTCTCAAACCAGCGACCTTCTTGCAGTGAGGCGACAGTGCTAAACCACATTATATAAATATCTCAAAGCAACATGATCTTTACTTAATATTTGAATGATTTTGTCATTAAAGAAAAATCTATCATTTTCAATCTATCATACATCAATACAATGTATTTTTGGCTATTGGAAAAATAATACCCGGGCAACATAAGACTTTTTTTGGTTTTGTGTTCCAGGATCACATATTTATCCACATACCTCCTTTCTCAGCAACTGGATGCGAGAGTTCTTGTTCTGCATGAAACTAAACCAAATGGGGGAGATTGTTATTGCACTTCAATTTAAGTTCAGTATAAATCATAATTGCTGATCATTTTCTAGTTTTTAAATTCATATTTAATGAAATTCATATCCCCTCTGCTCTTCTCCCTCCCCTCTGCTCTTCTCCCTCCCCTCTGCTCTTCTCTCTCCCCTCTGCTCTTCTCCCTGTACACGAATGACTGCACCTCAAAGGACCCCTCTGTCAAGCTCCTGAAGTTTGCAGACGACACCACACTTATCGGCCTCATTCAGGACGGTAATGAGTCTGCTTACAGACAGGAGGTTAAGGAGCTGGCTGTCTGGTGCAGTCACAACAACCTGGAGCTGAACACGCTCAAAACAGTGGAGATGATAGTGGACTTCAGGAGAAACCCCCCTGCTCTCCCCCCACTGAGCATCATGGACAACATTGTGGCAGCAGTGGAGTCATTCAGGTTCCTGGGCACCACCATCTCTCAGGACCTGAAGTGGGACACTCACATTGACTCCATTGTCAAAAAAGCTCAACAAAGGCTGTACTTCCTTCGTCAGCTGAGGAAGTTCAACCTTCCAGAGGAGCTGCTGAAACAGTTCTACACTTCCATCATTGAATCAGTCCTCTGCACTTCAATAACTGTCTGGTTTAGCTCAGCTACCCAATCAGACCTCCGAAGACTACGTCGAATAGTTCGGACTGCTGAGCGAATCACTGGTACAACCCTCCCTACTCTCCAAGAACTGTACTTATCCAGAGCGAGCAGAAGGGCTGCCAAAATCACTCTGGACCCCTCACACCCAGCACACTGCCTCTTTGAACTTTTACCTTCTGGTCGACGCTACAGAGCACTGTGCACCAGAACAGCCCGACACAGAAACAGTTTCTTCCCTCAGGCAATCCATCTTATGAACACTTTATGATAGTATTGTGACAACGTCACTACTTGCTATACACTTTATACACACATACACTTATTTAAAACATACTTCCATGCCAGTTTGCACATAATAGCTGCACATATAATGCTGTATATAGTAATATACCTGTACATACACTTGTCAACCTGCATATCTGCATTCACTTCTTACTTCTGTTTTTAAAATATATTTATTATCTGTTTTTTGTCCTGTCTCTGTAATTCTGTTGCACTGTAGAAGCTTCTGTCACGAAAGCAAATTCCTCGTATGTGTGAACATACCTGGCAATAAAGCTCTTTCTGATTCTGATTCTGATTCTAAAGCTCTTTCTGATTCTGATTCATATGTATTGCTGCACTCTAAGATATGTTTTATACCTGATTTCATTGACAGTTATGCCACAATATTGCACCATTTTACCATTTGAGTAAACAGAATTATTACTGGCAGATAGCATTTGTAATGTACAAAACTTTAGAAAATTAAATGTATTTATTTTTTATTACAAATAATAACAATGACTTCAAAATTTGAGTTCGATGTTAAAAAAAGAGAAGAATTTCATTGGCAGTTATGCCCCAATATTGCATTACTGTTGGTGCACAGTGATGTGAGATATTCATTGTGGCAGAAATGTTCCATTAAATCAGACTGAAAAGATTGGGGTGAGCAGAAAATAAATAAGCTCACCAGCAGAACGCTGTCTGTGCCCTGGAGCTGTTTCATAGCTGCATGCAGATCAGCATCAGTTACATGAGGAAACTCATCTACTCCACTGTGGATCAGAAAGCACTTAAATCCAGCCACACCCGCCTGGAGCATCGGCTTTAACTCCAGCTGTGACAGAAAAACAGAAAGGGATGGGCAGAAAAAGGCAAATTTTAGTCCCTGTTATTGTTATGACTACCAGCTGGAGTGCCCATAAGACTCACTAGAGGGCACTCCAAACTTCTCCTCTGCCATTCACCTGGACTACACTTCCCATCATGCATAGTACCAATCAACCATCTACAGCTGTTATTAATCTGGAGACTGATTCGACCTATGCAGCTGCAGAACATTACACACACACACACAGATATTGTGAAATCTTGTTTAGTTGTTACAAAAAATCTGACTGCTCCTTGTTCCTGCCTGTTTTCTTTGTTTAGTTTTTTATTTGTTGTTTGTTTGTTTTGAATTGTCCTTTGTATACATGATTGTTTGCTGCCTGTCTCAGCATCTTACCTGTGGGTAGTGGTGGGCAAAGAGAGGCTTCCTGAAACACTAAAACATTTGAAGCAAATGTGTTGAGGCTTCGAAACATTTCAAAACCCATTTGTACTGTGACACCCAGTGATCATTTTTATGTATGCCTATTATAACCCATATTGTTCAATTTAATGATCATGTTATTTAGGAGAGTGTTCCTGACACTGTTCTGTTCCTGTTCGTGTTGCTGACTGGCATGCACACAAATTGGGTTTGAAACCAGCATGAAGCAACTGTAGTTATTAAAAAGGTGGGTTTCATGTCTTTGTTCTTGTAATGTGTTGTGTAGTACTGACAAAAAAATGAACTCTTTGTAAATCAATGTGTTATTTTGGCCATGGAAAATTAACTAATACAAAACCATCAAGTCAATTTCTAGAAGTACAAAAACCCTATAAGTATAAGATAGGATAGATGAGTTTGCATTTAACAGTTTTTATACAATTTAAGGGTCACTAAATCTGATTTTGTGCAATTCACATAATTAATACATATTTAAGCTAGATCGTGTTTTGTTTACACACTCAACACAACACATCTGAACTGATTTCTCTCAAATGTAAACAAAGTAACAGTTTTTTTTGCTTGTTTGTTTTTGAAAAAAAGGTTTCTGATATTTTTATGGAAATGAAAAAGTAATGTTTACTAGTGCCTTAAAGTAATCTGATTACATAACTTTTGTTACTTGTAATATGTTACCCCCAACACTGTTGTGTACAGTAGAATGCTTGCATATTTGGATACAACCACTGTCTTTAAAGTGAATCATTTACAGTTAATTATGAATTATTTATTCAATCAAAAGCTTGAGTTGGTATGTTTTGACTTAAAAAAATATATAATTATATGTTCTATATACAGTCAGCATGTAAAGTGGATCAAATTGTTAGTGTAATTAATAAATGATAATACATTATTTATAAATAGTACATGTATTGATTAATTTATTAATAAATCAATAAATACTGTTATTTTAAAAATAATTGTATTGTTCAATAATTTTTTTTGGGATGACCGTGAATCTGACTGTGAATTTGATCTCAAACATTGACTACGGCAATATAAATGTGTTACAGTTTTATTAAGTGAATGGTTGACTTTACCCACCCAAATCACTCCAAAGTAATATGAGTGCATCAAGTATACATAATGCAGCTGATCTGCTTTGGAGTGAAATATTGAATCATCTACTCATCTGATCAAAAAATTTTGATTTATGTATAATACACCATAGAGGGGAGGTTTGTGACCTCATGCATCGATTGATTCAGCTTTAATGAATAAACAACACACAAAGATAACGTCAGTAATGTGTGCACATTGTAATTACACTTATGTGATGAACTGATATTAGTTAGTAATATCACTGTAATGATATTACTGTAATGTAACTGTATTTTTTGTATTGTAATTCTGTATTTGACCACTGGGCGGAGTGCAGTTCTAAATAACGTTACAGGCAAACGGGAAGAGGGTGACAGGTGTGTAATCAGGGGGAGCACAACATTTTTTGTGACCGTGATGGAAAGCTGCACTAAAAAGATCCTATGTCATTCAGGAGTGCATGATAAAGTGAAACTGTGAGTAGGAAAATGCTACTGTATATACTGTATGATAAGTAAACAATGACAAGCAGTATATGGAGGATGATGATCTGTATTGTTTGTGTCGTCTCCTTCAAGTTACAAATTGGTAATTTTGTGACTACAATCACACTTGCAAACTGATAGTCTGAACTGACCTTTTTAATGCTTTTAGTTTCAATTGCCAGTAAATAGCAGGCTTTACTAATATAGTTTGTACAGAAAGGCACATGAGACATTATTATTATTTTGGTTCTCACTCTTGCTCAAGGTAATACATAAATATTATAAAGTTAGAACTGAACTGTACTTGGGTAGTTGATAAATAAGCAGTTTTGATTTAATATTTCTTTTTGATAAAGAAAAAAAATGTTTATCTAATTTGAAGAAATATAAGGTTTCACTAACTTTTATCGTTTTTTAACTGAACTTTAAAAAATGTTCTATGGTGTGACCTAGCAAAAAGTGAGAGAAACTACTCTTAATAATATGCAAATAGTGAGAGGGTGATTAATCTTCATTGTTGGACACTTATCTTCATTTAGCTATTTGTTTTATATTAAATTATGAATAATATTTTTTTAAATCCATGACTTGTACTTGTTGGACATTTTCAATAAATAGCGGTGTCACACCAAAGGACAACTAAACTTAACCATTTTATAGTGGTTCCGAACAAGTTAAATAAGTGAAAAATTCAGAGACAAAAAACTGAACAGGTGCACATGCTTGAGTCACACAATTTTGAGATTTGGCTCAAATATGTTAAAAAAAAATCATTAACACAGCAGTTTGTTTTTTTTTATAACAAGAGGTCCATAGAAGACAAAGAACTGTTTTAACTATTTACTTCATTTTAAATGATGATAAGACTAGTTATGTTAATTTTTGTCATGTGTGACAGCGAAAATGCAATGTCACATCAACAACCCACTTGTAGTTTGTAAAGCAAGTACCTGGTTGCCAGGAATGACACCTCCCCAAAATGCAGTGTCTACAAAGCACTGTCCTGTAGCAGCACACAGCTTCTCATTAAAGTTTCTAAGAGTAGTAGTCGGTGGGATTGTGTTTCTGTAGAGAAATGGCAGCAATTGTAGGAATAAAAAACTACAGTTCAAATCTGTCCAAATTTATGATCCATTATAAATGGAATGTCGCTTGAGTCAGTGAATTTTAATGATACTCACAGTGGCATGTCTACAATGGTGGTGATGCCTCCAGCAGCAGCTGCTCGTGTGGCGGTCCAGTACCCTTCCCAGGCTGTGCGACCTGGTTCATTCACATGAACATGACAGTCCACTATACCTGGCATTACCAGACTGTCGCCCATATCCAGTACCTGTTATAAAGATGCTGTTGAATTATCAAACTTAAACTATAGATATAATCTCTTGATATATTTTTATTTCTTGATTGATTTATATACTATAAATTAAACCTGCCCACGTGAATTTTTTTATAGTAATACTATATATTACAGTAAATACTATAATGTTTTAAACCATACTTAGAAGTATATTGTACTGTATATTATTGTATTTAAAACTTGTTAATGAATTTCCAGTACTGGGTTGCGTCTGGAAGGGCATCCGCTGCGTAAAACATATAATGGAAGAGTTGGCGGTTCATTACGCTGTGACAACCCCTGATAAATAAGGGACTAAGCCGAAGGAAAATTAATAAATGAATGAACTTGTTAACGACCACTACAGCATACTGTAGTATTAACTAAATAAATGATGATAAACTGTAATAAATACTGTAGTGTAATAATTGATCTATATAGAGCAGTGTTTCCCAACCCTGTTCCCGGAGGCACACATACAAACAGTACATATTTTGGATGTCTCCTTATCTGACACATTAACTTCAGGTTTTGGAGTCTCTTCTTATGTTCTGAGGTGTTGATTCAGGTGTGTTTGATTAGAAGGAAATTGAAAATGTGTACTGTTGGTGTGCCTTCAGGAATAGGGTTGGGAAACATTGATACAGAGAACATGCAGTTGGGGTTCGGCAGTTCGTTGCGGTGCGTCTGCAGCAGTCCATTTATCATTTCCGCATCGAGTCCATTTTTGCTGTGTTTGATACGGAGAACGGCTGTGTTGTTTATGGCAAAATTAACATTGATTAGTGCAAATTAGTAATAATGTAATCATATATGCATTCTTAAATGTTCTACATTTACGTTAGTACGTACTTGTCTGGTGCAAAACACAGAATTCCATATGACCCGCAGATTGTCTTGACTCTTATACAAAGATGTAAACCCCAAGGAAAAGGCATGGGAACACTAATATATAACAGTCATTACATAAAGATCAGTTATTGGTGAAATTAGCAAATTTAAAAATATTTATTTTTGAAGTGCAATGTTTACATGTATTTAATTTGATATTTTACATAAAAACAGCGGATTAAATGGGCGACAGTAAGCGCATTACAAACATGTGCTGTGTGATAGCACAATGGCCAATTCCTTCATCCGCGTTGCATACGTACTGCATCTGTACTGCACGTACTGCAGATGGAGTATGTGTAAAACGGGTAAGAGAGGCATTATAATATATATCTTAACACCAGCTTGCTAGGAAAAGTTAAAAATACTTTATTAGAAAATATTTTACAAGAACACAGATTTGGAGAAAATGTTAAATCTAGCTTCACAATGTAGCCGATACGTTTTTATTCTGAATGACTGTGTGATTTCGCCTTCATTAAAATGTAGTTATGCATGTAGTCTCCAGCAGGTGGCATATGTTGCATTCTTAAACTCACCTTTCCAGCCACGTGCGCTGAAGCTTCTGAATCAGGCAAAATGCTGTGAATCTTGCCTTCTTTTATTACAATAACGGCAGGTATAATTTCCTCTCCACACAAAACCCTATGGCTCCGCACAGCTCTGACAGCTGATCCTGGCTCCATGTCTACAATGCTGCAGATAGTCTGTTTGAGCTTCGGTGTATCACTGTTTTGTCAGCAAAGGTTGTAAATATAGGGTCAATGTACTGTCACATTGACTATGTTACTGTCAACATGAAGATAAAGTTTTTTGACCTGGAACGTTCCATACAAATAAGAATTCAGTTCATAAAGAAAAAAACATTTGAGTCGTTTCTTTTCAGGATTAGTTACATGACTTTGGAAAAAGAGAACACCCCACATGAAAAAAAAATACTATAGCAATGAACCATACTATAGTAAATTGTATTATACTAGTGTATACATTATAAAGTATATTATTTGATAATTTGTTTATTTTAGCCTTTTTATTCTATAGTTATAACAGCATCTATACTATAGCATAACCACAACACATGAATTCAAGAATTTTAATATAGTAATTCAAGTACTTAACTATAGTGAAATTATAAATTGTAAGAAATATTGTAGTATACTTTTTACAACTGTAAACTGTGGTGTAAAATATACCCTGAATCTATAAGTACAGTATTGGGTTATTTGTTTATAGTTGTTGTATTACCACAACAGATTAAGTACTTTATGGTTCATAAACACCTATAGTATTTACTATAAAAGTTACAATTTGCAGCTGGATATAGTGTGGTTTTGTGAATTCTGTGAATATTGTGGACAGCTACAGTAGGTTATCTTGCATCGTCATGTTTTTATTAGTGGTATAAATTCTGGCTAAAAGCGTGTCCCTTTAAGGCATTATCAGGCATCAGGCCCACACCAGTGCTTCTTTAGCTGGATAAATTATTCAAAGCATTGCTCTAGTGAGCCGAGACAGAGCAGCAGGAAGGAGAAAGAGACAGAAGGAGCAAAAAAGCAGGCACAAGGGATCACTCATACTGCCATTGTGTCTATCTGAAGGCTGTGGTTGCTCAATGTTTGGCAATTTCCCTGGGTAAATCAATGAAATTTCCTATTTCAATCCAAATTTAAAATAGGAGTAAAATTGTACAGTATATTAACTGTAACACTCCATTAAAAAAAAAGGCTCATGTTACACGTCCCATAGAGTTAAACCATTTTGGAATCCATTCGTCTAATCTCAGGGTCTGGCAGGAGCACTTTTACCTTAGCTTAGCATAAAATCTTTGTATTGGAGGAGGCCTGCAGGAGGATGGTCCCATGTCGCTCCTTCAGGCTAAGCCCGGCTGGGTTCGTGGGATAAAACCTGGTCACCAGGCGCTCGCATACGAGCCCCAACCCCAGGCCTGGCTCCAGGGTGGGGCCCCCGGTTGCGCCTTACAGGGCGACGTCATGGTCCTTACTGTTGTTGTACTCATAAGGGGTTTTTGAACCGCACTTAGTCTGACCTGTCACCTAAGACCTTTTTGCCTTGGGAGACCCTACCAGGGGCATTAACCCCCGACAACATAGCTCGACAACATCCGGAAAGTATTTATAGTGATTCACTTTTTCCACATTTTTTTATGTTACAGCCTTATTCCAAAATGGATTAAAATTCATTTATTTCCTCAAAAGTCTACACACAATAAATACCCCCTAATGACAATGTGAAAATATATATATTTTTTTAAATTTATTACAAATAAAAAACCTGAAAAATCACATGTACATAATTATTCACAGCCTTTGCTCAATACTTTGTTGATGCACCTTTGGCAGCAATTACAGCCTCAATTCTTTTTGAATATTCAATTCAATTCAATTCAAGTTTATTTATATAGCGCTTTTTACAATATAGATTGTGTCAAAGCAGCTTAGTTTGTGGAATATGATGCCACAAGCTTGGCACACCTGTCTTTGGGAATTTTTGCCCATTCCTCTTTGCAGTGCCTCTCAAGCTCTATCAGGTTGGATGGGAAGCGATGGTGTACAGCCATTTTCAGATCTCTCCAGAGATGTTGTGAAATAGATGTTGTGAAGCCACTCCATTGATATTTTGGCGGTGTGCTTTGGGTCATTGTCCTGCTGGAAGATGAACCGTTGCCCCAGTCTGAGGTCAAGAGCACTTTGAAGCAGGTTTTCATTCAGGATGTCTCTGTACATTGTTGCATTCATCTTTCCTTCTATCCTGACTAGTCTTCCAGTTCCTGCTGCTGAAAAACATCCCCACAGCATGATGCTGCCACCACCATGCTTCACTGTAGGGATGGTATTAGCCTGGCGATGAGCGGTGCTTGGTTTTCTCCAAACATAACGCCTGGCATTTACTCCAAAGAGTTCAATTTTAGTCTCATCAGACCAGAGAATTTTGTTTCTTATGGTCTGAGAGTCCTTCAGATGCCTTTTGGCAAATTCCAGGTGGGGAGTGGCCTCCGTCTGGTTACTCTACCATACAGGCCTGATTGGTGGATTGCTGCACAGATGGTTGTCCTTCTGTAAGGTTCTCCTCTCTCCACAGAAGAACGCTGGAGCTCAGACAGAGTGACCATCGGGTTATTGATCACCTCCCTGACTAAGACCCTTCTCCCCCGATCACTCAGCTTAGATGGCCGGCCAGCTCTAAGAAGAGTTCTGGTGGTTCCAAACATCTTCCACTTATGGATGATGGAGGCCACTTTGCTCATTGGAACTTTCAGAGCAGCAGAAATTTTTCTGTAAGCCTTGTGGCTCGGGACAATCCTGTCTCGGAGGTCTACAGACAATTCCTTTGTCTTCATGCTTGGTTTGTGCTTTGACATGCACTGTCAACCCTGGGACCTTATATAGACAGATGTATGCCTCTTCAAATCATGTCTAATCAACTGAATTTACTACAGGTGAACTCCAATTAAGCTGCTGAAACATCTCAAGAATGATCAGTGGAAACAGAATCTACCTGAGACAGCCAGCGTTTGGAATAAAATGCTTTAATAAAAAGTTACACTTAGAACCATAGAGAACGCAAATGTTTGTCAAACACACCATAAAAGGGACACACACACACACACACAACAGAACTTGATTCAACAATGTTAAGTGAGTACAAAAACCTCCTTAATCCCTTTGCCAAAAATGTGAAATATTCATTCATTCATTCATTTTCATTTCGGCTTAGTCCCTTTATTAATCTGGGGTCGCCACAGCGGAATGAACCGCCAACTTATCCAGCATATGTTTTACGCAGCGGATGCCCTTCCAGCTGCAACCCATCTCTGGGAAACATCCATACATACCCATACACTACGGACAATTTAGCTTACCCAATTCACCTATACCGCATGTCTTTGGACTTGTGGGGGAAACCGGAGCACCCGGAGGAAACCCACGCCAACACAGGGAGAACATGCAAACTCCACACAGAAACGCCAACTGACCCAGCCGAGGCTCGAACCAGCAATCAGCGACCTTCTTGCTGTGAGGCGAACGTGCTACCCACTGCGCCACTGTGAGGCCCCAAATGTGAAATACTAAAATCAAAAGCTTTTTTTTTTTTTTTGTCCAATAAAAATCAATAAATCCAGTACAATGCCGGTCAATCACATACCTAAATGAAAGTCTGAGGCATACACTTAGATTCACACCCACAAACAGCCACCACCACATTCAAATATTAGCATTGAAATGTTGGATATTTTTTCCCACTGGGTTGCGGCTGGAAGGGCATCCGCTGCGTAAAACACATGCTAGAATAATTGGCAGTTCATTCCGCTGTGGTGACCTATGGAAAATTAATGAATGTTGGATATTTGGATATTTTTATGTCATTATCAGCCACCAGATGTCGCCAAAGTTGCCACACTTTTAAGTTTTGGTTGGTCTGAACTGACTACAGTGAATTTTTTGCTGAAGTAAGAATTACTTTAAATATAACTCCATAATTTGTCCCATAGGAAGTGAATGGGGAATGCTAAAATTATCATATTTTTAAAATGTAAGTTTTAGAGGTATATAAAATGGGGAAAAAAACATGTAGAAATTTGATACATAAATTTCTAATATACATAAAATATATTTTGCCTCTAAACCCAACCGTCATTGGGGAATGAGCAAATCGTACTAAAATACATAAATTGATAGATTTTTTTAAAGAAAGTGATATGACATTTAATCATATTATTAGTCCCTTTTAAAACTTTTTGTTTGGCTACAGAACAAGCCAATAAAATCTACAATAACCTCCTTTGTTAACCTAAGCCTTTAAGTGGCACTTCAAGCTGAATATTAGTATCTTAAAAAAACAACAACATAATTTTGTACTGTTATTATGGCAAAGATAACAAAGATTAAGATAAAAAAGATTGTAAAAGAAATTAGATATTAGAAATTGCTTAATTAAAGTATTATATTTTAAAATGTTTAAAAAATCTTCTCTACATTAAACAACACTTGGGAAATATTTGAAAAAGTATTAAAATTACACAGGGCTAATAATTTTAACAAACTGCAAATAAACTAAGGCGACGCTGTGGCGCAGTGGGTAGCACAATCGCCTCACAGCAAGAAGGTCGCTGGTTCGAGCCTCGGCTGGGTCATTTGGCATTTCTGTGTGGAGTTTGCATGTTCTCCCCGTGTTGGCGTGGGTTTCCTCCGGGGGCTCCGGTTTCCCCCACAAGTCCAAAGACATGGGGTGAATATAGGTGAATATGTCCAAAGACATATAGGTGAATTGGGTAAGCTAAATTGTCCGTAGTGTATCAGTGTGTGAATGAGTGTGTATGGATGTTTCCCATTGATGGGTTGCAGCTGGAAGGGCATCCGCTGCGTAAAACATATGCTGGATAAGTTGACGGTTCATTCCTCTGTGGCGAGACCAGATTAATAAAGGGACTAAGCCGAGAATGAATTAATGTATATAAACATTTTTTATTCTAATTAGTTCATCATAATAACAAAGATCTATAATTATTTTGTATTTGTATTTGATTGCGAGTGAAAAAAATCCTACATACCCCTTTAGCCTTTTAACATGTAAAAACAATCTGTGATATTTAAGAATTATTTCACTTCCATAATAACAAATTCCTGATAATTTACTCACCCACTTGTCATCCAAGTTGTCTGTTTGTTTCTTTCTTCGATTGAAAGTAATTAAGGTTTTTGAAAAAAGCATGCACGATTTTTCTCTTTATCTAGTAGAATAAATAGTGACTGCTGCTCAGTCATTTGAACTTCCAAATTGCAGTTTCAATGCAACTTCAAATGACTGTAAACGATCCCAGTCGAAGAACAAGGGCATTTGCACAATACTACTTTATTTAGCCTACATCATAGATCTTAAACTCAATTCCTGGAGGGCCGCAGCTCTGCACAGTTTTGCTCCAATCCTAATCAAACAGAGCTGATCAAACTAATCACGGTGTTTAAGAATAGCGTAATCTTGTAGTAATCTTGAACACCTTGACTATTTGGATCAGCTGTGTTTGATTAGGGTTTGGAGCTGCGACCCTCAAGCAATTGTGTTTGAGACCTATGGCCTACTTACACTCTTGTATCAGATCGTATCTGAAAATTCTATATAGACCAGTTTGAATTCAGAATGAAATATATAAACAATATATAAACATTCTATTGGCATTACTTGATCTTGTTTCCAATTGGATTTACATTTCTTCCCTTGTGTCATTTCATTGCTATAGATAATGCAAAGGCTGAGTCAGAAGAATGGAGGTGGATTAATGTCAGTGGGAAAAGCTTGCTTTATGAAAGCGTTACATGGGTTTACTGGATTTGTGGGGAGAGCAAAGTCCAATTTGTGCTAATAGTTTGTGAACCGAGAGAGTAATCCCACTAGAAAGCTGATTTTCCTTGACAGATAGCTCAAAGGAAAGGCCAAAATGAGGTCAAATATTTCAGCAATAAAGAGTATTAAATTAACTTGTATATGCTGTGCCTTATAATTGTTTTATGACTAGCAATTTCTGACAAAATATTGTCCTGCACAAATATTCAATGAAGTGAAGCAAAATAGTTTAGGTCTAGTATAGGGGTCGGCAACCCCCTGCTTAGTAGACAAAACGACTTGTAAATATAAGCTCTATATTTAGGCCTATGTATATTCTAAATTATATAGTTTTTGTTACACAGTAAGCAATGTTTCGAAGGGAACAACCTTTATATTGGTGTTCCATGTAAAATGTGACTAAATAAAAGTTTTAATATCACTAAAACACTTCTTGTCTATTTTCCGCCATTTGACCCACAAATCATTAATGAGGGCGGCATTTGACATTCATTTGGAACTATCTGAACATCAGCAAATAATGTGAGCTTTAAAGTCTGATACCAACGTGATGTGGCTCACCATTTTTTCTTGTAAAAAATGACATATCAAAAACGTTGGGTCCTTTGTTGGGAAATGGGAAGCAGAATAATTGGAATGTCGACAGAAAACTTTACAAAGCATCGTAAAAAGCAAAACAAGAGTTCACAACTTCACATTAAAAGTGAAAGTGCAACTAAAACGAGTAAATGTATAGGGTCCTTGCATCAAAACACAATAGAGGTCACGCTTGTGCCACATATAGTGGTGCAAATAGGCATTCATTAAATCAAAAGAACAAACTGTTTTACTGTATATTAATTTAAAAGGCCCAAATGGTCTATTAAGTCTCCGTGGTCGTATTTGTTAGCATTTAAAAACATGACTCTGAGCCATTTATTTTACAGCATGTATTCATAGTTCATGTTAGGTCACAGTGCATTAGGCCTAATAATGCTAACAAGTACAAGTACATTTACCAATGTATTGTTCATTTGAAAACTTAGGTTTGTGAAATTTTACAGTGATGAGTATTTTGTATTACTATTTATGTTATTATTAACATAAAACATATATTATTAGATAAAACATAAAATGATAATTAAACTGCCATTTTAATCATCTAGGTTTTTTTTTAATTATCAGCGGTCCCTCATGCAGCAGGCAGATTTATCAGCCTGAACGTGGAAACGTAACTATTTTACGTTTCGTCAGTTTAGTGGCTAATTTCAATTTCAGTTTAGTGGCTAATTTTGGTGCTAACATCTGTGGTCATGAAGTCTTTTGAAAAACTGGTGCTGCCCACCTGAAGAACATCACTAAACCCTCACTAAATTCTCTTCAGTTTGCCTACAGAGCAAACAGGTCTGTGGATGATGCAGTCAATATGGGACTGCATTATGTTCTGCAACACCTAGACAGACCAGGGACCTATGTGAGGATCTTGTTTGTTGACTTCAGCTCGGCTTTTAACACTATAATCCCAAAACTTCTCCTGCCCAAATTAACACAGCTCTCCGTGCCCACCTCTGTCTGTCAGTGGATCAACAGCTTCCTAACGGACAGGCAGCAGCTGGTAAAGCTGGGAAAATTCTCATCCAGTATCCGCACAATCAGCACTGGCGCCCCCCAGGGGTGTGTCCTCTCCCCTCTGCTCTTTTCCCTGTACACGAATGACTGCACCTCAAAGGACCCCCCTGTCAAGCTCCTGAAGTTTGCAGACGACACCACACTTATCGGCCTCATTCAGGATGGTGATGAGTCTGCTTGCAGACAGGAGGTTAAGGAGTTGGCTGTCTGGTGCAGTCACAACAACCTGGAACTCAACACGCTCAAAACAGTGGAGATGAAAGTGGACTTCAGGAGAAACCCCCCTGCTCTCCCCCCACTGAGCATCATGGACAACATTGTGACAGCAGTGGAGTCATTCAGGTTCCTGGGCACCACCATCTCTTAGGACCTGAAGTGGGACACTCACATTGACTCGGTTGTCAAAAAAGCTCAACAAAGGCTGTACTTCCTTCGTCAGCTGAGGAAGTTCAACCTTCCAAAGGAGCTGCTGAAACAGTTCTACACTTCCATCATTGAATCAGTCCTCTGCACTTCAATAACTGTCTGGTTTAGCTCAGCTACTAAATCCAACCTCCGAAGACGATGTCGAATAGTTCGGACTGCTGAGCGAATCACTGGTACAACCTTCCCTACTCTCCAAGAACTGTACTTATCCAAAGCAAGCAGAAGGGCTGCCAAAATCACTCTGGATCCCTCACACCCAGCACACTGCCTCTTTGAACTTTTACCTTCTGGTCGACGCTACAGAGCACTGTGCACCAGAACCGTCCGACACAGAAACAGTTTCTTCCCTCAGGCAATCCATCACATGAACACTTGATGATAGTAATTGTGAAACAAACATCACTACTTGCTATACACTTTTTAGACACATACGCTTATTTAACAACATACTTTACATGCCAATTTGCACATAACAGCTGCACATATAACAATGCATATAGTACTATACCTGTACATAACCTTATCAATTTGCATATTTGCATTCACTTCTATTTTTAAAATATATTTATTATCTGTTTTTTGTCGTGTCTCTGTAATTCTGTTGCACTGTAGAAGCTTCTGTCACGAAAGCAAATTCCTCGTATGTGTGAACATACCTGGCAATAAAGCTCTTTCTGATTCTGATTCTGATTCTGAATTTGTACGAATTCGTACCTGTTCAGTCTTATGAAAATGTACGATTTTAAAAAGGAGGCATGGCAGCCAACCCCGCCCCTAAACCCAACTGTCATTGGGGAATAAGCAAATCGTACTAAATTGTATGAACGAGATCATACGAATTCATATAAATTAGCCACTAAATCAAAAAGTTATGAATTGCCGTGAGATAGCGTTGGATATATGGACAAACAAGGAAAGCCTAGTTAAGTATATTTTATTAATATATTTAGATAATTTCAAATATTGCCACACATAGCCTACATTTAACTGATCAAAAATGTTATTATATATAATATATTGTATAAGTCAAAATGATTGATTTATGTTTGATGGCAAAAATAAATTATAATATTCATTAAAGATCATATTCCACAAAGATATTTAGTTATTACTAACATTTCTAAAGGAGCTGTTAACATGGAATTGAACCAGATTTTGGTAAAAACCCAAACAATACAAACATAAAAATAAAACAAAACAAAACTAAATGGAATGACACAAGGAGAAAGTACTGAACTACTGAAGTGTATTTAATACTCTATATAAAAGGCTTTTTTGGTGATGGCAGCTTAAAGACGACTCTCATATGAAGAATGAAGTCACATGCATTGTTCAGGTGTGAATTTTTATTTTTATTTATTTATTTTTTTCTCCACAGACTGGTTCTGTGGGTCTCGTCTATCAAATCTGAGCTTTATTTTGTATTTTCTGTTGGATTCAAGTCAATTCAAGGTGATTGGCTGGGCCATTCTACAGCTTGATTTTCTCTGAAAGCATTTGAGAGTTTGCTTGGCTGTGTTTTGGATTATTGTCTTGCTGAAATGTCCACTCTGGTTTCATCTTCATCATCCTGATAATGTAGATGCTGGACTGAAGCAGTGAATATTAATTTACATTGATGAAGGGCAGAGGGTTGCTGAAGAACTACTGAGAGATTTCAGCTGCTGTGTGGCCTTTCACTGTCTTTCTACATCTCCTTTCTTCATGTGTTCAATACTTTTTCCCTGTGTCATTTCATTTTATTACACATAACTTAATTTGTAAACTAATTAGATTAGTTTTTTTGCATATATGGATTTCTTTGGTTGTTACCAACATCTCGTGAACATTTCAAGTCAACAGCACATTTAGAAATATGTTTTCTGAGAAAAATGGTGACGTGTTCAATAGTTTTTTTCTCCACTGTATATAGTTCATACAGTATATTTTTGCATGTTTGTCACATTTTATTATTTCAGTTTCTTAAATATCATTTGACGGACAAACATAATTTTTTTTTTGACATACTACACATATACTGTCCAGCAAATTAATGTTATGTTATGTAGAGGTGTGTGCGTGTGCGCGTGTGCGCGCGTGTGTGTGTGTGTGCGTGCGTGTGTGCGTGCGTGCGTGCGTGCGCTTGTGTGTGTGTGTGATTGTGTGTATAATTCTGGTACATATTCACTACATTGTGGAGACCAAATGTCCCCTCAAGTAAAACTATCAGTGTGTGTGTCCTTGTAGTGACATTTTTAGAGACATTTAGCTCATAAATCATACAGAATTAAGTATTTTTAAAAAGATAAAAATGCTGAATGTTTTGTGTGTGTGTATGTGAGAGAGAGAGGGTTGTGTTGAGTGGTAGGGTCAGGTAGGAGGATACACAGATAGGGTTTACAGTATAAAATTCATTATATCTATGGGAAGTCCCCATAAAGCATGAAAACCTAGAGTGTCTGTGTGTCATACTCCATGGTGTGTGTGTGTACATGTGTGTGTGTTCTACTCCACGGGGAATCTAATCTCCATCCCCCACACCCCCCCTTCTTTGCTCGCTCTCTCTCTCTCTCTCTCTCTCTCTCTCTCTCTCTCTCTCTCTCTCTCTCTCTCTCTCTCTCTCTCTCTCTCTCTCTACTGCATTGATGCTCCTGCCCTCCTATGTGATGATGTCACTGGTTCAGTCAGTCTCAGCATCACAGCTCTAGGCAGAGCCAGCAGAGCCATTTTGGCTTCTACATTACAGGGCACTCAAAGATCTCTCCTCCAAGAAGCAGGCCTTAGCGGGCATCCGGCTACACGATATCCCTCTGTGGAGCAAATAAAGGATCTTCTGTTTAACCGAGGGAAACCCAGACTGTTTTCACCATATCAGAGGAAGAGCAGAAAAGGAGAATTTGAGAAGGCAGCGGTGGGAGCTGATTCTGTAGAGTCAATAGCTGCGAGCTGCATCAGAGGATCACCATTGTAGAGGTAAGAGTTTTTTTCCATTGTCGGCTCGTTCTAGAGGACAATGCAGTATTAATGAGGCTCTGTGTGTTTATTTGGTGTTGGGTCACCAGGGTGGGACTGCTGTGGGGTGCGGCCATTCAGAGCCTGTCAACAAATCCAGACATTACTATTATGACAGAGAAGTGTGTATTTTTTTTTGGAATTGGAGCAGATGTTGTTTGTCATTAATGCGCTTCTGTCCTTGTGTACATATTTCTAAGTGCGGCTGAGCTAAATGCAGTGTCATTCATTGTCTCAAGCTGGCAGCCACACAGTAATCCCTTCAGGATAGAGCTAATGGATCACGATTTGAGAAACTGTATAGAAATACATAACTCCATTGCAAAATTAATTATTATTACAATAAGTCTGGTAAATTCTGGCATTACAAGCTTTGGAGTTATGTCCAACTGTGTTCTGATATCACTGTTTAAATAATGACAGGCACAATTAATGATTTATGTAGATCTTTTGACACTTAAAGACAGGATGATTGATGGCAAATTAAAAAGGCCACTTAGAATATTTCTTTTATGTTGTTGTGATTTTTATGATCTGCACTGCAAAACACTTACCTTAATGCAGTATTTTCACTTAATTTGACTCTTAAAATCTGGTCTAGTGATTTAGTAAAACTTGCTCAATAATTTTTAAAAAATGTGATAATGTCATATTTTTAGACCTTAAATATTGAAAACAAAATATGTATATTTATACACGTGTGCTTGTGTGTGCATTTTTTAAAATAAATTTATTCGACAATGACCTGTAATTTTCTGAAAATAAATGGTCTTAATAATAATATTAACTGAAAAAAAGATTTTTGCTGCTTGTTCAAAACTTCTCATTTAAAATGAGTTGAAAGAACACAATTCTTAATGTTTTTGTGGACAACTTAATTGTTTTATGTTCAATCCACTTAAATTTGTATAAAACGGTTAAGTTAATTTAAGTGATTTGTGTTGGGGCAACATGAAGAAAACTCAGCATTTTGTACAATGTTTTTAATTAAGAAGAAATCAATATTTTGATTAACACTGATTTTTGATCACAAAAAACAAACAAACAAACAAAAAAAACAACATATGTCATTTTCCGAAATAAAAATATTTATTTGAAATTTGGAGGAAATCCAGTCAGATGTTTGTTTATAGAATAAAACAAATATTAAGATTGTACTCAAGCCCACATTTCAAGATATCTATAAATAAGGAGAAACTAAGACTTTTCAAGTGGTATATGTATATTTCAGGTTGCATGATAACATTTTTACAATCTTCTTATCAGCACTTACATGTGGATGAGCAACAGATCCAGCCTAATTGTCATGTACTATATATGCAGAATGCATGACCTTTATACTTTATACACACATTATTTGACTATCAACTGTCTTGTCCCTTTTCATTTGTTGTCTTTTTACATCTCTAATTAGGTTCATAATTACACTTTGTTATTTACAGTGGGCATGGAAATGTTCATTAACCAAAGTGCCAGTCATATAATGCCATGCAATATAAATTTAATTTCACATTTATCACTTATTCATCAATTCAATAACTCTAAAAACTGCAGCCTTTCTGACTTGCGAATGTCTAAGTACACTATAGGGAGTAACAGGAGAGTCTGAATCCACTCCGACACACCAGAATGTGACATCAGCGTGATGTCAGTCTAATTGAACATTGCAGAGTTTTGCTCATAGGATATCACTAAATGAGCTCATCCACATTCATTCAAATAAATCTTGCAGTTATTGAAGCAACTTGTTTAAAAAAGGAGGTAGAACTACACTGTAAAAATGGCTGTGTTTTTTCTTCTTCTTTTAACGGAAAAATACTGTAAAAATGCTACAGTAAAATATGTAACCTGGTTAACAGTAATTTCTTTAATAAATACAGTGAAGAACTGTAAATTGACTTTCCCAGAATTCCCTGCATGACACTTAGTTTTTTTATGCTTTTTTGTAGACGTTACTATTTTTTTTCTCATCAGTGCATTAGAGTTTTATGTTACATCTAATGTTGATAAATTACTTTAGTGTTGTGTGTGCTACCGTGATGGCATTGAGACACTGAGTACCTTCTGTATGATTATAGTAGTTTACCATACAAATTTTGGCCTTTCCTTTTACAAGTTCAGTCATATTTTTACTGGTATAAGTAAGGCAACCACTGCTGCCTTTTTTACTGTAAATTGTACAGCTTTTTTTTTTACAGTGTAGTTGACAACAAGATTGGGGTTTACAGGCCATAAATCTCTTCTGGCACATTAATTTTACCTCCATTTTGGTGCGTCTGATAGGCTGAGTTTGTGGCGTGCAGCTCTGTTATTGAGCCATTGTAATCCTAGGAAGCGAACCGACATTTAGCCAGCCGTGCACTTCTTTTGTTGCTGCCGGGCCGAGTGTCTCTGGATCTGTAGCTGACCGTGCATGATCCTTTTACTGTGAGGTCATATACTGTAATCACAACCTTCGTGTTATGGTTGGAAATATTGAGTCATTTTGGATTTATAGTTTTACCTCATCGTAAATCATCACTAAAATCATCCTTCTGCTTTTCTGGCTTTTCATTCTCGTCATGTCAATCTTTTCTTACAGCAGATTCAACATGAAATTATTCTCATAGTTGCTATGGTGATGGCCAGCTAAGATTTACAGGCTTCCCGAAAGTTGCTGTAATTTAATTTCCAATGGGGAAGGGTTTAAATCAATATTTCTCAACTGATGTACTGTATAGTAAGGGAAGTACAAAATAGGTTTTATCTTTCTCTTATTCCTGGCTGGGCTTATTCCTGGCTGGCATTTCAGTGTGGAGTTTGCATGTTCTCCTGTGTTGACGTGGGTTTCCTCCAGGTGCTCCGGTTTTCCCCACAGTACAAAGACATATGATATAGGTGAATTGAATAAACTAAATTGGCTGTAGTGTGTGTGAATGTGAAAGTGTATGGGTGTTTCCCAGTACTGAGTTGCAGCTGGAGGGGCATCCGCTGTGTAAAACATAGGCTGGATAAATTGGCGGTTCATTCTGCTGTGGCAACCCCTGATGAATAAAGGGACTAAGCCGAAGGAAAATGAATGTAATTATCATGCTACCCACTGCGCCACCATGACGCCAATAATAATAATAATAATAATAATATTAATAATAATAATAAAGTTGACACAACTTTACAGATACAATGGCAGATGCTGTTTGTATATACAGAGGAATATAACTCTATATAGATAAGAGTTATATTCTAGATCTATTCTAGATACAGATACATACATTCAAAAAAAAGAATAAAAATTTGGCTAGTTCAACTCAAATTTGTAAAAAAATATGGACAATCCCAGCCGATTGGTTAAAATTGGATCATAAATGTAATAAAAAAAATGTAACCCAGTGGATTGGTTTGTCCATCATTCACTCAAATTTGTCTTGAAATAACCTAGTAGTGCTTGAAGTGTATAAAGATCTTCAAGTTTAGCCTGAAATCTATGTTTTAATCTTTCATGTTTGTTTACAGGTGAGCTGTGACCTGAACGTTTAAAGGAGGGCTCTGAAAACACAGACGGGGGCACCATGGCAGGGGCCTCGGTGAAGGTGGCGGTGAGAGTTCGTCCCTTCAACTCTCGGGAGATCGGTAAAGAGTCCAAATGCATCATCCAGATGTCCGGAAACACAACAAGTAAGTATCCAAGTGCACCTGAGACCCAGTGCTTTATCCCAGGTTTATATCCCGAGTTTATAGAGCTGACTGGTGTTTTCACTTGTGTTTATGAGCCTCTGTTTGAATGTTTGACCTCATCTGTGAGGGTTTCATAAGGGCAGCCATTTTGAGACAATGTGGGACAGTTGATCAGTGAACTAAAGTTGCCAGTAAATTTCATCCGACATTAATTTCATAGTCGGCCATTAATCTAATGTGGCTACAGAAACTGAGAGTTATTAAAAAGGCTTGTTGCGATGAACCTACCACTGCTGAACAGAAATGATTTCAACAAGCACTATAGCTGTAATTACTAGTGATAAATTTTGCTTTGCTGTTTTTTTGACAGTTGTTATGCAAGCACTTGGTGATTAGTGGTCACTTTCAAAGGAACAAATAAGGAGACATCGGTTAAGATTGTGTAGTAAAACCACGCTTAAACAAGACATTTTAGATTATTTGCTTTAAGGTATCATTTACCTCAAAATTAAAATTTACTCGCTAATTACCCTCAATCAGTTCCGAACATTTTTGAGTTTCCTTTTTTCTGTTGAACACATATGAAGATATTTTGAAAAATGTTAGAAACTAACCATTGACTTTCATTGTAGAAAAAACAATTACTATGGAAGTCAATGTTTACAGGTTTCCAACATTTAAAAAAAACTAAAACATATTTTGTGTTTATAAAAACCCCCAAAATGTTCAGTTTTGGGTGAACTATCCTAAAAGAAGAAGATGTGTTTGTGTGTGTGCTTTTCAGTTATTAAAATTAATGTTTTGTCTTATCTCATTTGGACAGTGGACCATATTTTGCTGTTATGTAAAGTGAAATAAGGGTGATCATATAGTTCAGCTATATAGTAAAAGTAGATTTTATATGAATTTTTAGAAATCAATATAGTGTAATTTACAAAAGAAATCTTTTATCACATTATTATCCCATTTATTACCACTCCTGATTAATTCAACACACCCTTGCTAAATATATATTGTTTAATTATTTAAAATCTTACTTACCCAATACTTTTGAACAATAACAAAGATTTTAGACACCCTGTATATTTTAACAAAGTGCTACTGGCAATTAGTCAGTGAGTGTTTAACAAAGTGTTTTCTTTCTGTAATAAGACACTTGCATATGCTAGTATATTATCATTACAACAAAATCGATCTCAAATGAAGTTAAAAGGTTTTAGCCAGTGAATGTTTGATTATTATGAGTGATTATTAGTGATGTGATTCATAAAAGTAGCATCTACAGACAGTATTTCTTGTCAAGAAAACACTGTACGTATTTAAAAAGCTAGCTAACTAACTAACTAAATGGATAACTAGAGAATTATTTAGTTAGCCTTTTCATTACAAACACGCAAATATGGTCCAAAAGTGTGAGTGCCACACTGTAAAAAGGTTCCACACAATTTATTAATTTATTGTCCCAACACAAATCGATTAAGTTAACGTAACAAAATTAAGTAAATTGATCCCCAAAAAATCTCAGTAGGGTTATGATCTTTAGTCACAAACTCTTTTAAATGCTTTTTATTGGTTAAAGACTTGTAAAATATACAGAAAGACTGTAAAAAGCGATTACTTTGCTTAGGGAACAGGATTACTGACTTTTTTTGAGTTAAGTCAACTAATCCCTTTAAAAGCATTGAGTTTACTCACTTTTTAAAAGTAAAGTCAACTAACTGCTTTTTACGGTGTAATAGAATATTTACGAAAACAAGTGCCAATGTTGAAATAGGAATAGAAGAGGACAGTGATATATTTTTATTTTAAAATGAAATTCATATATAGTTGTACTAATGGCACTTTTAGTACGATTTTATAATAATGTTATCAAAAAGCATAAGAGTTTATGGTTGGGAGTGTGTGTGAATGTGTGTGTGGAGAATTGAGGGAACTGATCCCTGACTGGAGAGAGATTTGATTTCTAATCTGCCTGGCTGGGCGAAACCATTGGTCAATAATAGATGAGCACTTTGAAATATTTAGACTTTGGCCTAATTTAGCTTCCTCCCTTCCACCTTGTGTTGCTTAAGAAAAACCCTGTGTCCACTGTCATCTCTTCGCCTGAGATAGGTCTTTATAAAGTGTTGAAGGGCACATCAAATATTAAGCCAAAAAACTACAGTAGGTCAAGATAAAGTGCAGTAAATTGTTTTAGTTAGTCTTAACTTTATCTGTGTAAAATCACAGTTTGCCTACAAAATGATCTTGATGATAGTGGAATGTAATTTTACACCACAGTATTGTTGTACAGCTCAGGTCAGGGGTTTTTGGTCTGGCCAATCTGTAAAAAAATGCTGTTCAAGCTTTTATGGATATTTTGTAGATGTGGCATTGTTTCAGAGCAACAACAGTGAAGATAAAAGCGTCCAATTATTTAGTGAACCTTGAACAAAAGAGAAACGAGGCATCAAAATCAGAAGAAACACTTACTGTCATTGTAAATGGATCGCGTTAGTCAACATTCTGCCAGAGCTCAAATAGTTAACAATGATCTTTGGACATCATTTTTTGTTTTCACTTCTGCCATCAACTCAAGCAGCAATGAATAAATGTCTATATAATATTATATAATAGCTAATAAATGCTGTTAGTTGTAGATTACATCTAACATTTTGTTAAAAGCCTGTTAGTGATATTATATATTTAATTTATGTATATTTATGTTTTAATTTCTTATAAAACATTGTCAATATGTCTATATAGTAAGTTTTAAAAGATGTAACTATTTGCGTGTAAACATGATTATCACTGCCTACCTATGAATACTAATTCGCCCAGAATGCTATTTTTTGTACATTAAGTGCACTTCTCACTGTCATAAACATCACCATCTGCACATGAATTCTGACTGACTTGAAGCACATCTTGTTGACACGTTGCTAAGTTGAACATCTGCATTCGAATGTGCAGCAGTGCCTAATTAAGATAACTTTGATTAATATTGCATAAGAAAACTTATGTAGTGGGATCTTGAAAATGTTATCTGTTTAATGAGCATGTTTATTTTTCTCAGATATTATTTTCTTCATGAAATAAGTAAAGTTTGTCCTTTAGTATTATTTTTAAGTTAAATTGTTCTCCATTCCTCATCACCTCTGCATCATATTAGTCCTTTTTACACAAGGGAGACACATTCCTGTTTTTTTTTCAATCAGCCATTTTCTGATGTTTGGGATGAATATTGTTAAATAAACTTGCACAATGGAACAATTACCAATGGAAAATTATATACAGAATATGGAATATTGAGCTTGAGCTTGTCTTCAAACCAAACTTATGGCTTCAGATGGTTTAAATCAAAGTTTAAATTCAATCTTGCTAGCACACGTGAGCAACACATCCCAAAATGTTTAATAATTATGTAAGTGGAGAGGAGGCAGACATTACTGACAGGTAAAATAAATACTATCTTACAATCTAAAGTTTAACTCTAGAACAAGGCAGTCATTTTGACTGTTTTGAATTTTTGCAATTTAATAAGTGTGTTAAAATAAAACCCATATAGCTGTAGTACCCTGACTTTTCCTAAATGTGTGTATATTTCATTTTAAATTTGTTATTTTGTTAAAATTACAAAACACAAAAGAGTTAAAAAAAGGTCAAATGCATTTCAGCTTCCGCTACTTTCCCCCTTGCCTTTGAATATGCATGTATCTGTTGCCTAGCAACATTCTGCTAATAAAAACATAACTTTCTGATAGCACAAACATAACTTTACTTCACACATGCCTTTCTATCTTTCAAAAACAAAATTTTCACTGCAGTGAAAAATCTTTGCTCTACCACTTGCCAAACAAAGTGAGGCACACACCTTTGGGGGCAATCTAGAACTTGTACAAAATTTTAGACTTTATATAAAAAAATAAATGTATTTTAATGGTAATGACGTCATAAAATGTGGCAACAAACATTCAAAGCTTAATTCTACATCTCAACCGAAGCTTTGAATGTAAATATGATGTGAATATTTTTTTATTTGGTACAGTCTTACTGTATATGAACGGTCAGAATGACCACTATGGCCTTTCTAGTAGTTATAGAATTCTAGTAGTTCCAGTGTTAAACAAATTACTTGAAACTTGTTACATCTAAACTAATTAAGTAAAAATTTTCGTTAATAAATTAAGTTGAAGATAATAATTAATTTAGATATAACAAAAAATGAGTGTTGATTCAGTGCTTTTTTTTTCTTTTTCAATGTGTGGATAAACTAATTATAGCAAAAACATAAAAAAAAATAATAAATGCACAATATGCAACCTGTGTGTATAAGTACACATTTACAAAAATCCAGAGCTGTGCAAACAGTACACTCATACTATTCTGATGTGTGAATGTAAAAGTGGATATATACTTTGGGTTTAAACAGAGCCATTGTCTTCACACTGCGATGCTGTAAGCCAGCGCACAGAATGACATCAATCTGAAATGCAAGATTACCTGCAAGGACAGCCTGTGTGGTTTGTCTGTGTCTATTCAGAGTCCACTCAAAGATCTTTTCAAAGCTCTCCACACAATTGCCAAGCGATCTGTATAAAGGCCCAGTGGAGTGAGTAATGGAAGCGACCCATTCAAAATCTAATGTGAGAGACATTTAATTACTTAATATGTTTGACCTTCTTCTATTGTGTATGTCGAGTTATAACTTTTTGAATACATTCTGTAAGTGAAAAAGGCAGTTGAATCACAGAATGTTAAAAATGCACAGATATGCAAAAACACGTCTGAATTGCTTTAGCTTGCTATCCTTTGCTATTTTGAAAGGCAGACTCAGTTTACGGCAAGCACGTCGATGATGTCATGAAAGAGCCTTTCTAGTCAGCAGTAATTTGGAGAGAGGCCAGTCCCAGTCTGAGGGTGTAAATAACTGGTTGTTAGTGGGAGTTGGAGCCTAGAGAGTGTCCTTTGTACTCCATGCTGCCTGCTTTGTCGCCGCTGCCAGCTTGAGATGGGTCAATAGCCGAGTTCCCACAAAGCTGGAGAATGGAGGAAAGCTGAGTGATTGGCAGCTCTGACTGCTTTAAGCCACCCAGCTATCACTGAGGCACCATTGGGCCGCTCACATAGGCCTTCAAGTTCTTATAAAAGGGTTTCCTTTTTATAGGAAATTGTTGCATTACTGAGCCACAGAAGATTTTAGCCGTTTCCTGTGAGAAATCTAATGTAAGATTCAGTTTAATGGTTTCTAATATCTTCACTGGTGCGGGGCTTCATTGGTCTCAGTAGTGCTGTGATGTTCAGAGTGTGTGATGTTCTCAGTAATACTGTGGTAATTATACATGTGGTCCATTTAGAAAAGATACCAAATTATCCATTTGATGAACCCATATCATTGATGTTTTAGAGAGAGTTTGATTGCCATGTTGATCAAAGCGCTAAGTGATTCTACTCCGATCACATGACTCCCAGAATTGCCTTCTCTTTATTGATTGAAACTGCTGTGGATGGATAGGGAGTCTTCAGCCTGTAGCAGAACCCAGATCTTTGATTAATGTAAACCTGTGCTGTTTTTCTTGTTTATGATTATAATCCTTGTGAGATTTTAGGTGAAGCCATGTGACATTAGTGATATTTTATTTCAGACTGATTAATAGACATTGCAGGTAAGAGAATGGTGCCTGTTATATCACTGACAGTGCGTAGTTGAAGTCACTAAGCAGGACTTTGATGCAAAATTTATGACACTGCCAGACCATCATCAGATGCAATATAATTCACTGCAAAGGCAGCTAATCAAATGTCTGCAAGCATTTTATAATTATTGATCAAGGACTGGTGAACCTTAATTCTAACCCTAACTCAAAACAAAATGAAACCCTTAGACTGCAAGACCAGTCATAAGTGTAATTTTTGTGAAATTGGGAGTTATATATAATAGAATAAATAAGTTTTCTATACTTGTTAGTATAGTATACTTTATTAAGATATCAAAAATCCGGCCAATATACAATTATTTGAAAATCTGGAATCCAAGGGGTCAAAAACAATCATAATACTGTAAAAAAATTGTCTCTGAAGTGTCTCTAACAATGTGCTTAACAATTATTTTTGATATATTAAATTTGTAATTCTAAAATCCCATTAGAGGCTTTGATTGTAAACATGCTTTGACAAAAAATTAATTCAGTACAGTCTTGTATGAACGGTCAGAATGAGCACTATGGTCATTCTAGTATAATTTTGATAGTTCCAGTGTTAATAAATAGTCTTCACCTTCCTTGACAAATTTCATTTATATCTGGTCTGATTCAGTTTTTTTTAATTTTATATTCTGATGCGTGATCATCTAGCTGTAATAAAAAAAAAAATGAGTGCTGGTCTAATGGAAAATTATATTCACACATTCAGTAACTAGAATCTCCATCTCACTGCACTGCACACACAAACGTCAGCAGTCTCCACATCATCCTCTGGGCATCAAAAGTGATTAAAAATCCACCTCCTTATTAGGTTTGTGCATTTACTGCTTCAGTCATGACTCTGATGTAACCATTGGAGAGAAGGGTGAATGTGAATCATAGTTATTATTGAGAGCAGGTGATGAGAGAATAGAGGTCTGTTAGTCACAGCATTAGAAGATATTTGGCGATTTTTAATTTATTAAATGTATTTTAACAACCTTCTTCCTGCTAGAATACTACATGTCAGAGGCATGAAATCAGACGCCATGAGTGCTATGAATAATTCAAGCCATGGCATCTCAAGGTTAGCGTCATTAGCTCTGATTGGTTTGATTGGTTAGTGAAGACCAAACCCATCACAGTTTCCAGAATGTGACCTGCTTGACTCCTAGCAACAGGCATGTGCTAGAAGAATACTTACTGTACAATCAACAATACCATAGTGACTACACTTCACCACCACTCAACTTAATGTCTGATGAAGTTTTTGCACTACTATACAAAAGGAAAACAAAGCATTTGTTGTATTTTGTTGTTGTAAATCAACATTAGACAACAGTTTATATAGACTAAAAAGAAATAATCTAATCTTCATTATTTTTTGTGCTAGTTGTTGCTATACTGTAGTAGAACAGTATTTTACGAAATAGCCAGGGTACTTTTACAGATAACCCTTATTTTTGATAAACTAATCAAAATTAGAGAACAGCAATTGTTGTTTCCACCCACCTGTTTTTATCCACATTTTAGAATATTGCATACAAATGCTTAATGGAAATGCCAAGATGCGCATACATTTTGAACAATCGGCTTGTCCGATTTTGTTCTCATTGAATGGAAATGGTGCTTCATTCGCAAATTATTTATGTGATATTCCAGTTTTGTGCATAAATCGAATTTACATATTTGAATGGAAGCATATCTAATGATTGTAGCATGAAGAAAGGTTACAACAAATTCTGAAGGATACAGTGGTCAATATCAAGTAGGAAATGTAGGGGCTCTTTCTTTTGAATGACTTCAGCACATCTGCACCACAGGACCACACTAGTGTCTCACAGACACCTCTAGTTTCTCACTGGGCATCACTAACTAGTCTCTCATCAGATATTACTAGTCTCTTATAGAACATTACTAGTCTCTCAAACTGCTCTGCTGTGATATTGATAAGATTTTTGCCAGTCTCTTCCACAGTTTATTGACTGTAGTGGGTTCCTTAACCTTAACATTCAGCCAAGGGTTCTCCAGAGATTTTCATTCAGGTTTAGATCAGGACTCTGGGTAGGTCATTTCATTCTTTCAGTGATTCAACTTTAAGGGACTGCTTGAACTGTTTTGCTGTGATAGGCCTCATTGTCCTGCAACACAATTGCTGACTGACTGAGTAATAAATGCCGGCAAACAATCACGTTTGCAAAAAATTTGCATTCACTCTATCATGTATCTGTATAAGAGGCCAAACTCCTGCTGCAGAAAACCTCAAGCCATTAAACTTTCTTTTCTACCTTTCAATGACTTAACTAGTACACACTTTCCTCAGTTTAATGATGGATATAATCTTTCCTATCAGACACAAATAAATAAACTTGCATTATCCTGTTGTTTGTGGATGACCAACATTTTGGGGGGACATCAGTGAGTTATTGACAAAGTGAAAATACTCACAGCTTTGGAATGACCAAATTTCTTGTTATGGCTGAAATGTGAATACCATTTTGCTGCATTTAGACAAGGCATTATGTGAGAAACATTTTATTTGCTTTTTAACACTGGAACTACTATAACTTTATAAATACTAGAATGGTCATATTCTGTTTCACATAGGATGTCATATTTTCACATCATATTCAAAGCTATATGTTCAAAGCTTCTATTAGGATTTTAGAATTAAGCTTTGAATGTCTGTTATATTTTATGGAGACATTATTCTAAAAATAAATATTTTTGTAAAATAGCCTAATTGTTTATGTGTTACTGGACTACTTTCGAAGGTGCATACCTCACTTTTTCCAGCAGGAAAACGGAAGAGTTTGTTTTTTGTTGTTTTGAAAGACATTTTAGAAGTAAAGTTATTAGTTTTTGCTGTCAGAAAGTTGCTAGGCACAGAGGCAAACTAAAAGCACAGGAATAATGGACACTGAAATGCATGTGGTTAATTTGACTGTAATGGCCATTCAAGGTAGAAATGGTCTTTTGTGTTTTGTAATTTTAATAAAATAAAGATGTTACAATGAAATATACGCACATTAGAGTACTATAGTTATGTGGGTTTTATTTTTAAAAAGTTATTATATTACACATTTTTTAAAAAGCGGTTAAGATGACTGCCTCTGTAGTTCTAGTGTAAAAGCATTTCTCCTCCTCAATCTAGCTGGCACACACATGCAAACTCAATTTTGCCACTAGCAAAAGGAGTATGTAACATGGCAGTTCTATTCAGATGATGCATGATGTCCCCTGGGCTATGCACTGCTATTATTATAACTTATATACTCTGATGAACAGCCCGTACTGCACTGCCCTTGAGACCGGTAAACACAGATGTATAGACTGGGTAAAAGGGTCTGTCCCTTTTACCGACAGAAGTGAATGAATTATTTCACTCTAGCAAGTTAAGTGCAGTCAGCCATTTTAGAACAGGGCTTTCAGTGTTGTATAATGTGGCCTGCAGGATGTTGCTTTTAATGAATGTGATCTCCAGATTCATTTTAAATGTCTTTTCATATGTTGATATGAAACTGTGTAAATAAAACCATGCATTTCGGATATTTCTGCCTAGTTTAGAGGACATTTCTTCCACTGGTAAATGAATTAGACATGCGGATTTATGGGCTTGTCTGGGTGATTTAGTTAGCAGAGGAATTGATTTATTTTCAGGCATTAGCTTTGCTTGAGTGATATAGTTGAAAAATAGAACAGGGATTTAAAGGAGGGATTATGCAATGACTTGTCCTTCTGTTACTTGACAGCTGTGTGTGTGTGTGTGTGTGTGTGTGTGTGTGTGTGTGTGCATGTGCGTGTGCGTGTGTGTGTAAAATATTTTATATTGTATTTAACTGGTGCTGCATCTATGAGGTTCAAATATGTTTTCTTCCTGGGCTTATGGCTTTAAGAGTTAGTATTAAAATTTATTTATTATTAATAATCAATCTTTCCCAGAGATGGGTTGCAGCTGGAAGGGCATCCGCTGCGTAAAACATATGCTGGATAAGTTGGCGGTTCATTCCGCTGTGGTGACCCTAGATTAATAAAGGGACTAAGCCGAAATGAAAATGAATGAATGAATGAATAATAATCAATCATTCCTTAATACATATAATTGAATGCCTTACCAAAGAATAAAATGGTATATTTAAGTTTTTAAACCAATGAATACTTTTCTTTCTCTAATATATCAATAAATTGTTTCTGTCACCATTTACTCCACTCATGTTGTTTTAAACCTGCATTTATAACTTTTTTTTCTTCTGTAGACCACAAAATAATAGATTCAAAGTCTCTTGACGGTGACAAAAAGTTTCTGACAAGTAATCTCCCTTGCCAGTAAGCTATTTGCTCCAAATAGATCACTGGGTCAGTGAGTTGAATAGATCACTACAATTCATGAAGGAATAATTTTTCTTGGTATTGAACTTGATGAAACCATTAAGACATTAACAAATTGGGCATATGGCGGCACGGTGGCGTTTCTGTGTGGAGTTTGCATGTTCTCCCCGTGTCCGTGTGAGTTTCCTCCTGGTGCTCCGATTTCTCCTACAATACAAAGACATGCGCTATAGGTGAATTGGGTAAACAAAAATTGTTTCCCAGTACTGGGTACACAGAACTATGATACGAACCGAACCAACAATTTTGTGAACTGTCCCACCACTAAGTACTGAAATCCAGAAAGAAAGTTTATGTAGTTTCTCTTGTCATTTCTAACCTAAATGATTTGTTTGCTTCAGAATAACAACAGAAAAAATGTGTAGTTACCTTCTATAGTGTCCTCTGCTGGTCCAATGAGATTTGCAGGGAATTCTTCATTTCAACTCCTGATGATCTTTGAGACAATTTCCTTTAAAGATGTTTCTGTGTTCTTCCGCAACTCTTGCAAACCTCATTGACATTCCATGCAGCATCTTAATACAAAACATTTTGTTTTCAGGTGCATGTTTCCAAATATCACATTTTCAGTTATACAAGTCACCATAAACTCAAGCTTTTAATTGTCTAGTGATTAGTGGTGTAATGGATCACAAATTTCACAGTTCGGATCACACCACGGTTTTTGAGTCATGGATCTGACCATTTGTCGGATCAGCAAAAAGGGAGGAGACAGTGTAATTTGCTTTTCATTTATACAAAAATGACTGCAAAACCATTGGTTTTAACAAACAGAACTTAGAACCTGTAATTTTAATAAAAATAAAAATAAAGAACCAGCTGAAAAAAAAAAAATTCAGTACGAAAAATGATTTTTGTTGATAATGCAAAATATAGAAATCTTGTACAACATATCATATTTATTTTCAATTAATGATTCAACAATTCACACATTAAAATTCAAGTTTCATCATAGTTGTATCATTTTTGAAAACCTATTCAGTGACATAATTTTGATGGTTGTTTGTCGCCACCCATTATTTACACAATGTAATTGCTACAAAATTCACCCGCGTCAAGTTCCATTAAACTATGATTTTAATCTTTACCATAAACATCAGTGTTTATATCTAAACTATAAACTGTTATCCCAGTACTTCTGTTATTTAAATGTTTGTAACTAACTGAAAAAGTGTAAAAACGGAATCTCTCTTGAGCAAACGCAGATTTGAATGCAGCGCTTCAAAGGATTAATAAACATATGCAAATCATTATCATTTATCATACATGTTACGCAGGTTTATATATATACTCTAAATATATGTTAAAAGGTTCGATCGCCTCACAGCAAGAAGGTTGCTAGTTTGAGCCTCGGCTGGGTCAGTTGGCATTTCTGTGTAGAATTTGCATGTTCTCCCGTGTTCTCATGGGTTTCCTTCAGGTGCTCCAGTTTCTCCCACAACGTGCGGTATAGGTGAATATATATATATATATATATATATAAGTAAATTTTCAAATTTTCCTTTTTATATTTTTGACCACTTTAAACCATATCCCAATGTGATATTGCTGAAAATAAAACATATAGAACAACAAACTACATTATGCAGTCAGATCCGTTTAGTGCACTGGCTCTCTAGCATCCCTGGAGAACCAAGACAAGTGCTTACTTACTGCAGACAATCCTTTTCAACGTATTGACTCTCTGAAAGTCAATCTCGAAATGCCCTTTTTTTTGAGGTCAGCACACACTGTATGAATTAAAGTATACTTAAATCCATTACATGTATCTTGTTGTTGTTTTTTAGTGGGCTGTGCTATTTTACCTACACAAGAAACATTTAGAAAAGCATCAATGCTTGACTAAATTCAGAGTTTGGTAATGGCTACTGAACAACAAACAAAAAAATCAATGTCCTTTTCATGCTTACATTGGCTTTTCGATTCATAAAAGGCTATTTTTATCCATTTTTGACCTGTGGTCTTGCACATCCCACCATATGGCTGTTGAGATGTGTTTGAGCATGGAGACAGTAAGTTCTGTCAGAGCTCATGCTGCCTGTCAGACTCTTGACTGCAGCGTCTGTGATGCTGTGTGGGCTGGATATGAGTAAGACTGATGGAACACTGCTCAGCTAATGATGTTCTGAGTGATCACTAGTTCACCCCAAAAAATGGCAGCTCTGCAACCAATTACCTGCCCTTAAAACTGGTTTTGAGAAACTGCATACAAAAAACTGTTGTTTCTAGGCTGATTTTATACTCGCTTGGGTACACACAGCAAATATGATGTCATCACAGCGTTAAAGTTTGCTTGAGTGTGTGCAACCTCATTTTGGTCGATGATGTGCACTGCCGAGTCGGATGAATATACATGTGAAACATCTTTAGAAATCCAAATGTGATGTGCCATGATGTGAAGTCCTTTAGGTTTATTTTGAAGCTTTGAGGAAAGATTATTTGTATATTTTGTGCACAGGTTGTCCAAAGTAAATTCTGTTTGAATTTTATTTTATGTGATGTTTTATAAACATCGAAAGGAGCATGTACATATGTTTTGACAAGTCAAATTCAATATTGACAATCATTCTATTATCTAATCATTATAAGAACAAACAACTATATAGTCAACCATGTCCTACCTCCATTTCTCTCTCGACTTTCAGCATCCCCCTGTCACTCTAACGCCCCACCATTAAACCCGATTCCTACCTAAATTAGACCGGGGGAGCATTCGGAGGCCTGGCTAGACTGTCTTAGTAAAATCAAATGAAGTAAAAAAGAAAGTACTTTTCATCTATTTGAAAGTATAAACAAAAAATAAAATTAAAACCAATATCTTCCAAACAATTATTTTTAGCAGAATCAGCCCTCTATCTGTAACAACACACTGATACGGTCACGTTGACACAGTCAAAAAGTTTGTTTGACCTCCTATCTGCCACACACCTGTCAGTAATCAGGCTCTTTAAAATACACCAACATACAGCGCCTCCAGTGCTTATGAAAAGAATAAGAACATAATAATAATAATAATAATAATAATAATAATAATAATAATGGCTCCAACACTAGGAAAATATGATTATAACTATTATTTTTTTCTCCTATTCATCTGCAGTGTCTTATGTTAAACTGTCTTCCATGGTATGTTTTCAGCTCAGTATGATCTTGCACACATTTATAGTAGGACAGTGCAAACTAGTATTAGTAAATATGATTATAGTTGTTGTGGTGAATGCTTCAAAGAAACCTCTCTGCTGGCAAAAAGGGTTTCTAAAATATGTTCCGGATGAGCACGTTCATTTAATTCCGTCTGTCATAGCGCAGATTTTTGAAATATTTAATTGCTGCTCACCTTGTTCCTGTGACAATTCTTTTAGCACATAACCACCATCCCATCTCCACCTTTATTTTATTCACTTTTGTTTTATGCATTATTGATGTAATTGTCCGAAGGGATATTAAGGGATTGAGTCTTTAGATTTGGAGTTGAGTCTTGTGCTTTCAGACCTCCATCATGGCCAGTAAGCTAAACATGTACATGTCTCTCATATGAATTTAGAAAGCACATTTATGGATGAGCAAAAAACGTTACGCTATTTTGCTCTGTTGATCTGTCACATCACACGCAGAAGGTTAGCCCAATAGTGCATTTTAAAATTAGTCTATTGTCAAAAGGACTTTAAACGTATGTTCTAATTCACATGTTTGTGTACCGTATGAGTTAATATATGAATATACAAACCAACACATTCTCACCTGTGAAAAGTTCTTTGATTTGTAATTGAATAAGTTTGCATCAAATATCTATCTCCATATGGTCAACTTTTCTGGTGTGGTCCATTTCCTCAGTAGCTCACTTGCTCAAACAGAGCGCTCGGATTCTAGTCTGGTGAAGCACAGTTACATAAAAGAGGTACACTGCAAAAAATACTTTTCTTAGAGTTTTTTTCTTGTTTCTAGTCCAAATATCTACAAGTTCTTAAATCAAAAAGCATTTTCTAGACAAGCAAATAATATTGTTTTGTTTACAGAACTAATCTGCCAATGGCATATGCAAAATAATCTTATTTCAAAGCGAAAACAAGATTATTTTGCTTACCCCATTAGCCATTTTTTTGCTTTCTTTAAGGAAAAACATATTTAATTCTGACATATTATTTCTGAGAACAAAACAGTTTTTTTGGCTTGTCAAAAAAATGCTTCTTGATTTAAGAATTTTGGGATATTTGGACTAGGAACAAGACAAAAACTCTAAATATGTAAATCAATGTAAAATCAAGATATAAACAGTCACAATGCACTTTTCTTATATGTTTGCTTTTGAAAACACAGAGTCTTGTGTACAAGAAAGATATGTATCTGAAATATATAACAAAACTGGACAACTTTTCTAGTGTGGTCAGTTTGCTCGGTAGCTTACTTAGTGTTGTACTTGTGATACAAAGCGCTCGTGTATAATTCCAGTTATCAAGGTAGACCTGCATTGTTGCAAGCACTTTTCTCTTACATTTACTTTTAGTAAAGTTTAGTGAAGGGTTTAGATTTGCTAGGTGATCTGTACAACAAGCCCTGCCCTCTCATGGACATGTATCAGAAATGTATAACAAAATGTACCCTAAGAAACATATTTTAGATTCACAAAAATGCAGACCTCTAGTGGTTTTGTCATCTGAAACATGCAACAAAACATACCTGAAGCAACGTATTTATGTTTGTAGGCATGTATTTCCAATAAGACTGTGCTTGCAGTTGTCCTTGTAAAATCAAAATCGTTACATTCTTAATCACCGAAGTCTGGAATAATACCATAAAAAGCGTAGTCATCACTGGAATATGACATTTAAAAAAATATTTTAAGCAGCACAGTACCTATGCAAGCAAATGAGTCCTCTTTTGACACCTACTTACTGTGTCGTTTTCAGTTTACACTCATTACCATATGCAAATCAGCGTAATTACCATCTTGTGTGATTCCTGTCTCCCCATGATGACTTTCATTTACCTCCGGTGAGAGCAGCAGGGTTTTTGAGCTCTCGTTTAGCAAAACTCCAGTGACTCAGCACTTACTGCCTCTGCTTTCAGCCACTAAATGGCCGCCACACACAGAGTATTGGGTGTCCACGAAGCACCTATAACATGTTTTATTAAGCATATTCATTCTCTGTCATCTTTTCCTTTTCTTTCAGCCATCATCAACCCCAAAGCACCTAAAGAAAACAAAAGCTTCAATTTTGATTACTCCTACTGGTCACATACTTCAGTGAGTCAGAACTGGTTCAAATAGATACAATGTACAAAAACCTGTAAATATCTTAATGCATTTTTCTTATTTTATCCACAGCCAGAAGATATCAACTATGCGTCCCAGCAGCAGGTGTACAGAGACATCGGAGAGGAGATGTTGCTCCATGCATTTGAGGGGTACAATGTCTGTATTTTTGCATACGGTCAAACTGGGGCAGGTAAATCCTATACCATGATGGGCAAACAGGAGAAGGACCAGCAGGGGATCATTCCACTGGTAAATAAATAAATAACAAAGAGATGCAAATATGAAGAGAGATACGCTTTTCCAAATAGCAGTTATCAGGTGTTTTTAAAGCATATATTGTCTCTAGCATCACATTGACACTGCTGAATACACTGGAAAATTTTAATGTATTCTGAGGTTGTGTGAATAAGATAAACTCAAACAGAATTAAATAAAAAGTCAAACACCAAGCTGACTAGTGCACACATTATAATTCACTAACTAATCTTGGTTTATTATATCTGTCTGCTTCCTTTTCTCTCTCTCATCAGCTCTGTGAAGACCTTTTCACTAAGATAAATGAGAACAACGACAACAACATGTCCTATTCTGTGGAGGTGAGATTTAATCAAGTTACTGTTTTAAATGTTAGTGCATCTTATTTCCAAATTGACTTTTATAATGTGTGAGTGTGTACAGATATAGCACGTCACTAACAGCAATATTTATATTGTGAATTTCTATTTTAGTCCTCAATTATAATGCATTTTATGCTTTTAATCAGTCTGCTATATTTGTCCTTTCAGGTTAGTTATATGGAGATCTATTGTGAGAGGGTACGGGATCTTCTAAACCCCAAAAACAAAGGAAACCTACGTGTACGAGAGCATCCGTTGTTGGGCCCATATGTAGAAGATCTGTCCAAACTCGCTGTCATGTCATATAATGACATCCAAGACCTGATGGACTCAGGGAATAAGGCTAGGTATTCTATAACATTGTATTGTTTTGTATTCTGTTCTGTTTAGGGCTATGTTTCCTAAAAGCATTGTAAGCCTATAGGATCGCAATTGACCTTTATGTTTTTTTGTGAAATGCATACAGAATTGCGACAAGCGTCATTAACCTTGATTTTCACGTAGAGAGATTCATTGTCGAGTAGGAAACCCAGCTCTATTCTATTCTATTCTATTCTATTCTATTCTATTCTATTCTAATCCTTGTTGTTTAATCTCTCAACTACTGTATATATACATATATATAATATTAGAATGTTATATTACTTTAAAAATATTCAACTATCCAATCACAACAATAACCACAACAATAATAAGCAGCACAGAAATATTTTTTGCAAAAAAAATCACGTGAGGATAATGTGACACTGAAATTCAGTTTTAACTGTAACAGCAAATAATTCCATTTAAAATGTGGAACATTTTTAATTCAATAGTTTTAATTTGCAGTAATATTTATAATATAATCATATTTTTAGATGCAGCATTTGTGCACATAAAATGCTTTAAAAACATTTTATCAACCCATTTTAAGTAATAATTATTAATGGGAAACTGTAATTATATAAAACCTCTGAATTTACTTATTTGAGTGTCTAAATGAATGGATGCAGTTAAAGAAACCTGAAACCTGAAGTCAAATTTCTGTTTGAGAAGCTATTTTATTATCCAGTGGTGCATGTGCATTTTTTTTTATTCATTAACAGTGAGTGATACAGAGGTGAATTAATACAGGCATTCAATTATTTGCTGTCATCTGAAACACACCCACAGATGGATTTTGGCTGTTGGATTTTGAGTGTTGCCATAGAAACAAATAATTTCCCAGTATGAGAACATGAACTGCTCCAAGTAGCATCTCAGTTTATTTTGTAATACCAGTCCTGTTGACACAATGTTAAAGCATTCTATTCTATTCTATTCTATTCTATTCTATTCTATTCTATTCTATTCTATTCTATTCTATTCTATTCTATTCTGCTTTCCAGAAAGGTCCCCTCTATTTCCATGTTTTTTCTGACCACATTGAGAGGACAACAAATATTTACTCCCTATAATGTCATGGAAAATCATTTAATTCCAGGAGGCTTCATGTTAGTGCATTCCTGTTTCATCAGCTTAGAGTCACTCAGCGGTTCCTAATCTAAAGGTGTTGACAAACAACCATGCCAATTCATTACACCTTCCTCCTACTCCACACATTTGGCCTGTTATGTAAGTTAATGGGTTGGCACAAAAGACAGGAGCTAACTGAATGAATAATGAGATCGAACATTTCTAGCAAATGTTGAGTGCAACATTTTAAAACACAGTGTCATCAAAATGTAATTTTAGATTTATGTGATATATATGCACTGCCAAATCACAACTAAGTGTTGGTATAATGTTTAAATCTAAAAAAAATCCCCAAGACATTTATTCAAAATAATTATATTACAATGACATTGTTCAGCATTGTAATATATATTAAGAAGTAATTTATTCATGTGACAGGAAAGCTGAATTTTAAGCAACCATTACTCCATTCATCACTGATATATCATCTTTAAGAATTTAGTCTATTCAACTCATTTGGTTTTCTTATTACATTTTTATTATATATACTGTAAGTTATTATCAATGCTTAAACCAATTGTTCCACTTGCTATTTTTGTAAAACCTTGACCTGTGTGATGTATTGTGTATAGATGCCAAATGCTATAATATTATAATTTTTAAGATTATAAGTGTGAAAAGTCTAAATACACATGTTAGATTTTGGTTTATTTGATTTAACCTTCGTTGGTTGGCTTGCCAACATTCATACTGCTCTAATACATTACAAAGTAAGCCCAAAAGGAGTTATTGTGGGGAGAAGACTTTATTCAACTATTATTCAGCAGCATTGTTAATGTGTCAGCCTTCAAGGATCTTAACCCAAATATGTGACAGTGCTTTATGCCAGCTACAAACAAACCATTGTGAATTTACTCAGCAGGAACGTTTTATCAGCTGTTTGTAGGATCATTCACTATAATTCACTATTCATTCACTATAAGTGAAACTGAACTGAAATACACGTATTAATACACATGAAGGAAAGCATCAGCGCTCAATATGAATAAAGTTTCTTCATTTCTGATCTCCAGGACAGTAGCTGCCACAAACATGAATGAGACCAGCAGTCGTTCACACGCTGTCTTTAACATCATCTTCACCCAGAGGCGGCACGACTCGGAGACAGACAACACTTCAGAAAAGGTACCCTCTGCTCATGCACGTCACACACTCTGTCAGTTATGATTTAGAGTGTGAGGCTGGGCCATTTGTCCCTCATTGTTGCACAGCCCTGTACTGAATGACTTTTGACTTTGGGAGTTATTCTGTGTGGATGATGAGAAAGGTGATATGGGCTTGTCCATTTCTCAGCATGTTCATTATTGACCTCACCTGAACCTCTTTGGCAGGTCAGCAAAATCAGTCTGGTGGATTTAGCGGGCAGTGAGAGAGCAGACTCCACTGGAGCTAAAGGCACACGGCTCAAGGTGAGTGTTTTCTTTTTCTTTTTTCTTTGACCTGTCCAATGGGCTGTATGCATGGCATGTGTGATGCTGTGTTGTAAAGTACGCTTCCACTATAGCAATGAAGACATGTTATCTGGTGTGGCATATCATGGTCTGACTGGCAATCTGATGGACCAGTCTTGGTTAGGTGGGAGAATCATACTTTCCTGACTGAACTGTGCCAAGTTTGATCGAGGTCTGGGGATATTTTTCAGTGGTTAAGCTTGGACCCTTAGCTCCAGTGAAAGGAAATCTTAATGCTCTAGGATGCCTAGACATGTTGGACAATTTCATGCTCCCAACATTGTGGGAACAGTGTGAGAATGACCCCTTGCTTTTCCAACATCACTAGTATAATTCAATAATATATACAATATACAATAATATAGTATAATTGAATATAAACACACAGCACTTTGTGCAGCATTTTATTTATAAACTACACAGACATCTAAACTCTTATATAATATTAGTGTGCATGAATGTGTAACTGCATTTAACTCTCCCACTGGAGTTCAGTTGAAAGCAGAAAGACCTGCACGTAGACCCACTCTTCAATGTAATCAGGACAGAAGTCAAAGTGGACAAAAGAGATGCATTTAAACACCAGGTGTTAACAGTAATTTGTCTTTTTTCTATTGATCAGATCAATGAAAACATGTCTTAATCCACCTTTCCACATCATTGTATCCCCACTGTGTTTCTTCTCTCTCTCTATTCCAAGACTGTATTCTTAGATATAAATCTGTAAACAACAACAGCCGTTTTCTAAATTTATCTTCTAGTTCTCACCACATACTTGCTGCTGTCATTGCATAGAGAGCATTTTAACAGCACTCCTATTTATTCTGTCGTTAGTTTGGAATTGTAATTCTGTTTTCTACTTAATCTTTCCTAGGAAGGGGCAAACATCAATAAATCACTCACCACCCTGGGAAAAGTCATTTCAGCTCTGGCTGAGGTGGTAAGTGTTTTGTTTTGCTCTGAGCCTTGAGGATGTTTGATGATTTATTGTTTACATAAAAAGTTCAATGCGTGTCAGTTTAATAACCTCCAATTTATTTTATTACTTACTTTGCAGGACTCTGGCTCTAACAAGGTATAACTTTCCTTAAGTTCAGAATATATGTTCATCAAATCTATTTATGTATTTCTCTGTCTATAATATAATAAAATATAATAATTTTATATTTCCTATCTGCACAGAACAAAAAGAAGAAGAAAGTGGAAAATTTTATTCCTTACAGGGATTCTGTACTGACCTGGCTACTGAGAGAGAATCTTGGTATGTATCAAAAGTGTTCTGTGACATGAAAAATGATTTTCATTTATTCTTTCTCACTCTCGAAACACTTGACCTTTTGACTTTGTGCAGGTGGCAACTCCCGAACTGCAATGGTGGCTGCTCTCAGTCCAGCTGACATCAACTACGATGAAACCCTCAGTACTCTTAGGTATCCTGCATCAGTTTTATCATTTTACTCTCTTTCTGAGGTTGGTAATGAGCTAGTTAATGAGCTGAGGGACAGCAGTACAGTATGCAACAATGGAAATGTTCCTGCACACACCTGCCTCCCACCTGCAATGTCCTTCAAATATGCTGGTGTGCAGTAACGCTGCTGTGCAGGGTAATTGGGCACCTATCAGAAGTATGTGTGTGCAGTAAAGTAGAATGTCTCTCTAAAAAAAAATGTGCGTAGCCATATCTAATGCTATAGTTTAGGCAGGGGTGTCTAAACTTGAAGCAGCTATTGGCATTTTCGCATTGTTCAACAGCCTATTGTAAGATTGCTTGTAGATTTTGTAGTGACAGAGGCAGTGTTTACACTAGTGTGTTTTCATTTTTAAAAAACATTTTAGAATCCAGACTGATGTTTCTACTGCTTTATTAAAAAAACAATAAACAACAACAACAAAAACAATCTCCTTCCACACTATACAGCTTAAAACATACAATATGAGACCATTCACACTCACTGAGCATGTGTATATTTGGTTGCCATTTATTCTTACCGGTTGTGTAATGGTCATATGAATGAGGTAAAGCTGTGTTTTGCTCCATTTACACTGGAATATAACACCAATGTTTCCAAACTAAAATAGGGTCTTCATCGTTTTCAAAATGCTCCATTTTATGGGTCAGGGATGCGGGAGTAGTGTGGACACCAAGTGTAACTGTTACAAAACTTATATATTTTTAAAAAGAAACGCACTAGTAAACAATGCCTAAGCATCTATCTTGTTTCTTTGTCTATTTTTTTTTATTGGTCGGTAAGATTGTTACTATTATTATTATTATTATTATTATTATTATTGTTGTTGTTGTTGTTGTTGTTGTTGTTGTTGTTGTTGTTGTTGTTGTTGTTGTTGTTGTTCATTCACCACAGTGAATTTTGCAATTGCATGAAAATAATCAAATTATTCCACACTACGACTAATGAAATTAATTTATATAAAAATACACAATAAATTTACCTTTAAGAAAATGACCATTGTTACCATATATTACCACTTGTTGATCCTTCTTAACCACCTGACATCCTTTCGCTTACCCGCAGGTATGCAGACAGGGCTAAACAGATCCGCTGTAATGCAGTGATCAATGAAGATCCTAATAACCGTCTAGTGCGTGAGCTGAAAGATGAAGTGTCCCGTCTGAAGGACCTCCTCTATGCCCAGGGCCTGGGTGACATCATTGAGAGTAAGGCCATTTACTGTTTATTTGCTCTGATACCTCCTATTCATCTGACAGTTTGCATTACACAGTGACCATTATTGATTTTATTGTACTGAAACACATTTTTTATTATTTTGTTCCAAATCCTAGTAAATTGTTTGTGGAGACAGCATTTTTAATACTTCACAAAAAACTGAGGTTAAACATGTAGACAATAAAGTAGGCTGCCTTCTAAGATGATTGATAGTGGTGCATGAAATATGTCAGATCCCAGAATAATAATTCATTGTGGGTTCCCCTTTTATAAATACTGATTATTATAAAATAGATTTTTAATTAATGAGTTAAGTAAGGTCTGTGGTAAATATAACAATACTTTAACATTTTGTTCACCGAAATAAACTGCACAGATTAGCACCTTAACTACTTGTTGGGAACCCAAGTTGTATAAAATACAAATGACATGCTTCAGAATGTTTCATGATTTGATAAGGCTATGTCTAAAGTTGTAGAGCAGTTACTGTATGTTTACCACAGACCACACATTATTTTATTATTATATGGGGAAAAAATGTAACTTAATATTCATGGTTCTGATGTCATTCCTGCAACACTCTAGTATGGCCATATTTTAGAAAAGCATATATAAATGTGACACACTGTGGAAAAAAATTAAAGATGGTGGTGGATAAAGAAATTTAAATGGTAATTAACTAAATTTTATTCAGCAATGAAAGGATTAGTATTCAAAATTGGAGCATTACAATAGATTTTTTTAAACCTAACATTTATGCTATGTGTTTATAAGAGAAAAAAGACGTTAGCTTAGCATAATGCTAGCAAAACTGGAATCAGTTAAAGTCTCAGTGTAAAACACTGAATTGTGTGAAGTTGCTCTCGGCGTAAAGATTCCAAAATGATTTTAATGATGCTTTGTAGAAGACAGCTGTATGTCCAGTTAATAAACAGCACAGTAGCTTGCTAGGTTTTGGAACTATGTTTTATACAACAGATAGAAAACAGTTGCATTTATAATCATATATTTAATTGAAACATACATAGTTAATTGAAGCACATAGACACACACAACACACACTTTTAAAAAAACAACAACTGATACTGGGTCCTCTACTCATCCCTGTGCACTCCTATTTCTCGATTTCTTCTAATCACTCTCTTCTTTTCTTACCCTATCGTCTCTTGATGGTGATCTCCCAGCGGGGAAATGCCTTATAGAACAGACGACCTGGAGTCCAGCCCTCTGGGTTTGGTACAATTCAGTGTCAAATCGCTTTCAGAAGTCTAGTTTAGACTCAGAATTTCCTCTTAGCTTTTAGTCATTCTGTATATAAAAAACATGAGTCTCACTTTCCTCTCTCTTTCTCTCTCCCTTTCTCTGCTTTTCTGGTCAGTTTGGTATCTTTATGTAGATTATTTTTATTCCTCTTATGCTTGTTTCTTCTTTGTCGTTCTCTCTCAGCGTTTCGAGGGCCAGTTGAAGATTTTGCTGGTTTGAAATGTGTGTTTCTTGAGCTTTGTCTCACTCTCTCTTCTATGCTTTTGCAGTTTTTATATGGATAAAGCAGATCTCTGCAGCCTCAGGGTCCATTCAAGGGTTTGAGAGAAAATTCATAATCTCTCAATCATTTCAGAACCATGTTCATATCACATCCCATCAAAGCCATAAATGTTTTGTTTGTGTTTTTACTGTGAAAGCTATCAGATTCTCTCTTTAGGCAAATTTAGTTACAGTATGTTCAGTTAAATATTTAAATTAAATATTGATTTGTAAAATACAATTATATGAATACTAAACATTACTGTATTTTGTTGTGTTTAGTATCATTTTTCATTTAAAATAATATAGATACTATGAGAGTTGCATTTGTAATACCCCAACATAATCTAAATGATTATTAGCGATGTCATTAGCATGTCATTTTGTTTGGGTGGCATTGTTTGGGTGGCATTTTGGATATATATTGTCATTATCTGTGGCTTTTCTTCTAACCCTGGTCGCTGGTGTGGTTTCTGAGCTGAAAGCTGCTTTATCTAGTGTGGTGCCGCAGGGCTGTTTGCTCCCTCTCTCTTTCTTATCCCTCTGTCTTTATCTTACTCTTTTGGCTTGCAATGCCATGCGGAAAAAAATGTTATGTCACACTAATAAGCTAATTGATCTCACTCATTCACTCATCTGTCTTATTAATGTTCTTCAGTTGCCCTTACAAGACATTTCTCTGTGCTTAATTTAATGAAACTGTCCTTTTTAAAATAATTATCAAACTAAGTGGCATCTGCTTATGACACTTTTCTATACAATAAATAAATACATTTTAACGCAAGAAAATATATGTAATCTAAAATGTATGTAATCTGTGCCAAAGAATGTTTTTGGTTCTGTTTAATAGACAACATGCACAAAAAAATTGCTAGAAAATATATTTCATGCATTTTGCAGTGGGAGGGCCTTATAGCAGATGTATGTTTGAGTGACAGCATGCGTTCGTTCTCTTTACTCTTTATGCAGTGGCTGCCTGTTGCTAACTGCAGCTTTATTAATGGCTGAACATAAGAACTAATTCTTCTTCATGTCTGATGTAATTCACAACTCTTGTTCTTGTAAATGAAGAGAGACAGGGAGAGTTTTTTGTGGTCTTTTTGATCTTTTTTATTGATAATTTCTAAACATGTCACTGAAAATATTGTTACAAAGTATCTAGTTCTGCATTTCTACCATATTTAATTGGTAAAAATTATTTCTGCTTGTATATCAGTTGGGCCTCACAGTGGCGCAGTGGGTAGCACGTTCGCCTCACAGCAAGAAGGTCGCTGATCGCTGGTTCAAGCCTCGGCTGGGTCAGTTGGCGTTTCTGTGTGGAGTTTGCATGTTCTCCCTGTGTTGGCGTGGGTTTCCTCCGGGTGCTCTGGTTTCCCCCACAAGTCCAAAGACATGCGGTATAGGTGAATTGGGTAAGCTAAATTGTCCGTAGTGCATGATTGTGAATGGGTGTGTATGGATGTTTCCCAGAGATGGGTTGCAGCTGGAAGGGCATCTGCTGCGTAAAACATATGCTGGATAAGTTGGCGGTTCATTCCGCTGTGGCGACCCCAGATTAATAAAGGGACTAAGCCGAAATGAAAATGAATGAATGAATGAATGTATATCAGTTTGTCTGGTTCATTTTGTCAGTTGAATTTTAATTATAGTAAATTTACGGTAGATATTAACAGGTGAAACACTTTTTAGATTGCCTGATGATAATGTAATATTTTGCATTTGAATATTTGATTTCTTGTTAAACAAGTTTTATTATTTATTATATTTATTTATTTTTTATATATTTGTTATTATATATTGTTTTATTTTTTTCTATTTCAAATGAGTGTTTTAATATATCTATTTAGTTTTAATTTTAGTTCTAATTTTATTTGTTTCAATTTATGCATTTTTATTAGTTTTTTATTCATTTAATTCATTTTATACATTTAATAATTCAGGTTTTGTTAAAAAAATTAAGTTCTAATTTAATGTTTAATGCCAATTTTATGTACTTTTGTCATACTCGTAGATTCATTCATTCATTCATTTTCTTTTCGTCTTAGTCCCTTTATTAATTTGGGGTCGCCACAGCAAAATGAACCGCCAACTTATCCAGCATATGTTTTACGCAGCGGATGCCCTTCCAGCCGCAACCCAGCACTGGGAAACATCCATACACATTCATCCACACACATACACTACGGACAATTTAGCTTACCCAATTCACCGCATGTCTTTGGACTTGTGGGGGAAACCAGAGCACCCGGAGGAAACCCACGCGAACACGGGGAGAACATGCAAACTCCAAATAGAAATGCCAACTGACCCAGCCGAGGCTCGAACCAGCGACCTTCTTGCTGTAAGGCGATTGTGCTACTCACTGCGCCACCGTGTTGCCTACTTGTAGATTTTATATATTAAAAAGTTATACATTCATATTTTGATCATTTTAGTTCTTATACTTATTTCAGTTAGCTGCCAAGGCAACATTTCTGACATTTTCTTTTATGTATTTATTTTTACTTTTATTTGTATTTTTATTTTATGTATTTATTTTTATTTATTTATTTTTTTTCATCAAGTTAGCAAAAAAGAAAACTAGCTTGCCAGTGATGTATTGAGACAAAGAGTGAGAAATAATATCTGTACTTAGGATAAATAATCCTGCGCAAAGTAAAAAAAAAAAATGCTAGATGCTTTTTCAGATATGGCACCGGCCAGTCATCAAAAATATTTTTAGACCATGTTTGATTGCATTTTCTCTGGTCCCAATGCAGCCATTATTCAAACAGCGGAGAGGAGAGAAAAGCTTCATTAATCTCAAGCCACAAAAAGAGGTCATTGGTACTGGCACACAGTATTGCTTTGAGCAGAAAGTATTAGCCGAGGTGCATTATGTAATACTCTCCTATCAGCTGTTATGTGCATAGAATAGTACATCTCCATCTTAGTCATCCATCACCAGGGGCCACGTCTTCTCACGTTTTCCCCAAGATATTTGCCTGGTTGCTCTCTGAGGAGTGTAGTAGCACTGTTTCTGTAGTAGCACTGTTTCTATAGCAGCACTGAGAGCTGTTATTGCGCTGAAGGTTGCAGAGACCTTACAAATACAGACTCTCTGTAGATTATATATGTGACCCTGGTTTTATGTTGCACGGGTATATTTTAGTCAACAATACATCGTATGAGTCAAAATTATGGATTTTCTTTTGATGCCAAAATCATTAGAAAGTTAAGTACAGATCATGTTACATGGACACATTTGGTAAATTTCCTTCCGAAAATATACAATAATATAATTTTTGATTGGTAATATGCATTGCTAAGAACATAATCTGAACAACTGTAAAGGCGTTTTTCTCAGTATTCAGATTTATTTTAACCCTTAGATTCCATATTTTCAAATAATTATATCTTTCCCATATACAATCCCATTCTAACAAACCATACATCAATGGAAATAAACATGTTTATTTAGCTTATACTTATACCTTGTGTTACATTTAGAGATGCTATAATGACTCAATTGAAAGTTTGAAATGTATTTATAGACTGATGACATGGGCTAATATGTAAAGGACATAAGCCCTTAACACTTCATGTACATCTATGAGGAGTCTTTAGCTTTTTCACATTCTTTAGATTTCCTTTAAGTAATAACTAAGGAATAGTTCAACCAAACATGAAAATGACACCACAATTTACTCATCCTCAAGTTATTCTCTTTATATATGGCTTTCTTCCTTCAGATGAACACAGCCAGAGTTGTTTTGAATTTTATCTTGGCTTTTCTCTTGCTGTTTAATGGTATTGGGTAGTGATTCCTTTTCTGAAGCTTCCAAAATTTCATAAATCCATCTTGAAATAAATACGTTTGTTGTATTTTCATGCTATTTAATTTGTTGATTTTTATGTTTTTATGTAAAGCCTAACCAAGACGAGGGCTGGAAATTAGCCTCATGCTATATGCCCTATGTACGTGGCATTGGTTGTCTTTGTATAACAATGTCAAGTGTACTGTGCCTGTTAAATAAATAAATAAATAAATAAATAAAACTAATCGATATACTGTACCACCAGGGGTCTTACAAAGTGGAAAAAAACTATTTCAAATTTTTCATATGATAAACTTAAATCACTTACTTCCAGCACCTGGTGAATGTAAGTTCTTTATGTTTGACCTCTGAAGCATGACGTAAGAAGCATTCGTAGTAGAAGCTCTAGTGAGATGAATGAAGATAGCTAAATGTCATAGGGTTGTAACGATTGACAATCGTGTTTCAATGATAAGCATAGATATCGCCTAAAGCCAAGGCCTATGGCGATTTAAAGACGATATTTACCCCATAATTTGTACATTCTGTCATGTCTGTGACAAATCACCTCTTGCATTTTTAAAGTTAATGAGTAATCGAACTATCGATTGTTAATATAAATAAGAATAAATCATGTTAATTTGTGTGTATTGACATCTCTGGTGATGTTTCATATAGTATTAGCATAACTGTTCCTCTCAAGATATATGATATTTAGTGGCCGGATAGATGAATTGTATGAAATGCTGGCTCTGTTCTCTCCTAGTGAGAAACGTGGGAGGCTATTTCCTGTGTGTGGCTCACAAGAGTTGTGATAGTTGTAGGCTGTAGTTTATTTTACTGTCAGATGGATTTTATGAGAGCATAATGGAGCTGGTAATGGAGGTTTTACTGTGGTCATGTATGATGATCATTCTAGTCAGCGATGACGCTAATGATGGTCACTGGCTTTTAGCAGAAATATGACCTCATTGCTAATGTTTAGATGATGTACTACAGACAACTTTTGCTTATATAAAACGTTTGTTAATTAGTATGAGAGATGGGCCGTTGCTGGATAGCAATGAGAGATGTGGGCATATATAGAAGGGCTTAAACATGCAGGCTGATAGCTTTTAGCCTCATCACAGCCATTATCTGTGTGATTTTATTTCCTGTTTGGATTGTGGGCGTGGCATTCTCTTTCTAGACTGCATTTAATTTAATCTGTGTAGTGAAGCTTAAGTCATCATTATTTTAGAAACATTTTCCTAGTAGATAAATATGTCAGTTTTTTTGCTTGTTTTTTTTTTTAGATTAATAACGTTTAGATAGCTTCAAACTTGTGTGCATTAAAGTCACATACTCCAGTTTTGATATCATGCAATTTTTAAGGTAAAGTTCACACAAATTAAGCTTCTGTCATCATTAATCCTTCTTCATGTCTATTCATTTATTTGTTCTGTTTGCCTAAAAAGGTTTTAGCTGTTTTTGTCAATATTTGTAATAATAATAATAATAATAATAATAATAATAATAATAATAATAATAATAATAATAATAATAATAATTATTATTATTATTATTATTATTTTTTTTTATGAACCTTGAATTATCTTAAATAATATTTAGTTTTAGTTTTAATTTTAATTAATTTAATTTAATTTAATTTTTTATTTTAATAGAAAGAAAGAAATAATTTAAGGAGACAGAAAGAATTTAAAGAGAAAGAAAGTCATAATTTAAAAATAAAAAAGAAAGAAGGAAGGAAAGAAAGAAAGAATTTAAAGAAAAAGAAAGAAAGAAAGAAAGAAAGAAAGAAAGAAATCAATTAAAGAGAAATAATTTAAAGATAAAGAAAAAAGAAAGAAAGAAATCATTTAAAGAGAAAGAAAGAAAGAAAGAAAGAAAGAAAGAAAGAAAGAAAGAAAGAAAGAAAGAAAGAAAGAAAGAAAGAA
>CAIGQW010054109.1:19975277-19992518 GCA_903798125.1 Danio choprae | reverse complement strand
ATATATGTATATATGTATATGTATATATGTATATATGTATATATATATATATATATGTATATGTATATATATGTATATATATATATATGTATATGTATATGTATATATATGTATATATATATATATGTATATACATGGAAGATGATCTTTACTGAAAATTCTAAGATTTTTGGCATCATTTTTTAAACTATCATTTTTAGCAATTTTCACAAATAAACCCAACAAATGCTGAAAATGAGAAGAAATTTAAGAATGTTGGGAACCCAACAACAGTGGAGTATACCTTCCACTTTATGAGGAAAACACACACACGCAACAACGCACACACACACTCACACACACGTTTATGCTTTGATTTGGCTTCATAACAGAAGAATAAGCAAAACATTCAGAATTTAAACACTGGGAAGTCAGTTAACAAAATGGCATGTGTGCAAGGCTTACATGCATTCTTACATGGATAGACAAAATCTCCATCTCCATATTTTCATGCTCCCTACAATGGCAGAAACTAATGGTAGAAAGTATTTGCTTACCTACAGTAGTAAAATATGTTGTACTGTCATCATGGCAAAGATAAAAGAAATCAGTTTTTTATAAATCAGTTATTAAAACTATTATGTTTAGAAAAGTGTTGAAAAAGAATTCTCTTTGTTAAGCAGAAATTGGGAAAAAAAATCTATAAAATAATAAAGATTTATAAATATTATATTTACAGTATAATGACTGGGCTAATAAATATGACTTTATTTATACCCCCGAACTCTATATATGTTCCCAGAAAAAACTTTGTTAACCAACTTGTTATCTTTGGTTGGCTAAGAAGAGGAATGGTCTATAGGCAACCCCACAGTGACTCTTGAGATTTCCCCGTATCTCCTTTTATTATTTCTCTCTATCTTTTCAACAAATAAATTTCCAGGACCTTTTTTATCTCCATGCCTCAAAGCTGCCCACTAGGTCATGCAGGGCCATTCACTTTAACACTCAACATCTAAAGCACACAAGCTCATCTATCACATTCCTCAGAAACGTTCGGCTCCTCTCATGTACAGCACGCCTGACTCAGGCATTTAGAGATTTAAGACCCTTAACAGGCTGAGGGCCAGAAATATAAGTGCATCCAATCTGTGATCATTCCAGCAGGTTATGACCTATTTTTTTTTTTTTTTTATCAGAGTGAGCAAGGTTTAGACTGGATGTTCAACAAGGTGAATATAAATTATGTACAAGAGGCATCCCATACTGTTATCATGTAGTACTTTCCCATGAAATGCCATAGATTTGGGGCCAATATTTGTTCGTTTGTACTTCCTGGAGGTCTGTGAGGGTGGATTGAGTTGAAAGGAGATGCAATTACATCCCTCATTGAGACAAAATTACTATATGATTCAATAATAACCAAAGACTGCAGTTGATCTCTCTGAACTCTTGTCTATAAATCTGTCATTGATTCTTTCCTTTCCACCTAAAGCATTTCCTTGGGGATTGATCCTAGGTATTAGTGTCCCCCTGTACCTGCCTCCCTTCTTCAATGGTCACGTCTTTCATCTCTCATCATTATTGTTTAATTTCTGTCTTTTTTTATTGCTGGGTGTTAATGTTTTTACCTCATTGGTGGTAGTATTCACATCTAGTGATGAAGCTTAAGTGTTTTGTTGCGTTCATATATATTGTCTCCATTCCTGGTTCATGGTTTTGTTTTCTTAAAATTTTACTTTACAATATGATATCTTTTTTTCATTGTTATTAAGTGTTTTGCATATGTTTTTCCATAGTTAATACATGTAACTAAAACATGTTAACATGTTACCTGTTTAAGGAACACTCTTTTTTTAAAAGTCCAATTTATAAGTTAGTTTTGCCATTTTTTGAATCGATTTGGCCAGTCTCTGTGTATGGTGGAAGCACTTTTAGCTTAGCTTAGCTTAGCATGAATCATTGAATCAGATTAGACCTTTAGCATCTCCCTCAAAAATTTTACAAAACATTTTAGATAAATTTCCTATTTAAAGCTTGGCTCTTCTGTATTTACATTGGGTTTGGCAGTGAAGTCCATTGATTATTACGCTCCAGAATGACAGTGTAGTTCCTATATTGACCTAAGCAACTTTTCATACCAGAAAATTATTGAAATTCTTTTTTGACATTTTTTAAGTGAGATGCTAATGGCCTAATCCGACTCAATGATTTATGCTAAGCTAAGCTAAAAGGGTTCTTGCCAGACCTGGATATCAGCTAAATGGATTATAAATGCTAAAACACAACTGTTTAACCCAGAGCCCAATTTCCCAAAAGACTAAAAAAGTGGAATGTTCCTTCAAAGAAGTAGTTCACCCAAAACTGAAAATTCTGTCTTTATTTCTGGTCTTAATTTCTCTGTTGAACACATAAAAAATATATTTTGAAGAAAACTGGAAACCTTTAACCATTAATGTCCATAGTAATTTTTTTTTCTTTTTTACTATGGAAGTCAATGGTTACAGGTTTTCAGCTGTCTTCAAAATTTCTCTTTTAATGTTCAACAGAATAAAGAAAATCAAACGTTTTGAACCACTTGAGGGTGAGTAAATAGTGAGTAAATTTTCATTTTTGGGTGAACTATCCCTTTAATATTTATGAAATTTTAACATAAGAGGATATGTCAATTAATCTTCACTTTCACTAAAATGTTTATGTATTTAAGCTTGTTTTTTACTATTAATATAGGACATTCTACCGGTTTGAGGCTGCTTGGGATTCATCCATGCACAACTCTTTGCTGCTTAACCGTGTGACTCCTTATGGAGAGAAAATCTACATGACTCTGTCTGCTTACCTGGAGGTAAACAAGGCCATGCTCTTACTTTATATGGAGAGATGAGAAGTTCATTTTGGAGAGTTGCAGATTTAGCTTCAGCTAATTTAATCTACCAAACAGCCCACAGCATTTGGAATGGCTGAATCAAGTACATATGCGAAAGAGAGGCAAACCTTGTGGATCTATAGAACACAACAGTGTGTTTAGTGGTCTTGATTCTGGAAGTACTTTTTCTCATTCATTTTTCCACAGATGTAAAAAAAAAAAAAAAATGAACAATTTTATGACATGAACCAAACCACCCGGCTTTAGGTCAGTGAAATCAGATAAAAAGACATACCTTTAGTTAACATTCCATGAAGCAGATTAAATAATGTCTTAGCAACTGTATATATTAAGTTTCTTGTGAAATGTTTTTGAAAGATGTATGTTATGCTTATGAAGCTAGCACTTGTTTGATAAGGCAATACAGTAAAATAAGTAATACAGAAAAAGTAATAGTAAATTATTTTTTATTTAAATTTATTTTTTAAATATTTTAAAGTGTACAGCAATTTATTACTGGGATGGAAACGTTTTCAGTATCATTAACGCATAACATCTGTCAACAACCATACAGTAAATGATGATTTGCTGTTCATATTATTATATTTTTTAAATGTTGAAATATAATTTTTTGTAGAAACCATGCAACATTTTTTAAGTATTCTTTGAAATAAAAAGTTGTTCTTTGGATACAAAGTTAAAAATAGCAGCAGTCATTTGAAATAGCCTTTTGTAGCGTTGTAAAGATTAATGTAATCCATTCAATTCAATTCAAGTTTATTCATATAGCGCTTTTTACAATGTAAATTGTGTCAAAGCAGCTTAACATGTTCTAGTAAAGTCCAGATTTCAGAGTTGAAGTTCAGTTTAGTTCAGTTCAGCTCAGTGTGGTTTAAGTTTCACTGCTGGTGAAATCTATCCTCTAAAAAAATTGTTGTCGCTGTAAAGATCTTTTAGCATGATTTATTTCCTGTATTTTTTTAATTGCGTGGATTAATTATTTCAGCATGATCATTAACAGCCTTGGCAATCATAGTTTTAAAACAGGTAAGACTTATATAGATGTTGTTTGTGCTTAATAGCAATCCATGGTTATTTCAACTACCATTTGTTTTAATTGCTTGCAGTCGGTTCCTACTTGCTTGCTTTATAGAAATATATATATATATATTTATTATATTTGTAGATATTTTTACATATTTTACATACTTCTTTTTCTAGATGGAGAACTGCACACAGCCCACAGTGATAACCAAAGACTTATGCATGGTGTTCCACTCACGAGATGCCAAACTCCCAGCATCTCGCTCCATCAGAAATCTCTTCAGCAGTGGCACCTTGAGACCGTCTGAAGGGTACGACTGCTTCAGATAACAGACAAACACACGTCCATTGCACTGTTCCTCTTATAAGTGTAGTCCTATTTTTTTCTGTTGTTTGTTTTTCATTTAGAAACCGTGTAACCGGTGTGTATGAGCTCAGTCTGTGCCACCTGGCCGATGCAGGCAGCCCAGGTAAGAAACTCATCTCATTGTGTGTTCCACTGAGGATTCACATGATTCTGGAGTGTTTCAATTTTAGGGATTTCTGCTAGAAAGTTCATGAATACATCTGCCTGCTTTTAAATTGTCACATTTCATTATGTCCTCAATTGTTTGTATCAGTTTGGTGGACAGACATTGAAATTAGAGATAAACATATAAAGTCCTGGGTTCAAATCAGCTTATTGATTTGTAGACAAATAATTCTTAAGAGCTGGAAATCAGACCATGTAAAACCAGCTAAAGTGGCTGCTTTTAAAAAAATGTCTTAATCAGATGGATAAATTACACTTGCACCATTTTCCATCTACAACTGATGCCGCAACGTGATAAAATTGATCTTTTCATGTTAAAATTTGTTTTTATCCTAACTGATTACAGTGATGTATAAAGTTTCTATTTTAGAAATGCTTTCTATTTCCACAACCTCACTGCAGATCAACAGCATATGACAACAATGATCACCTCAAATACAGATTATGTCCTTTAGCAGCAGATAGTTTACCTCAGATCTTGAAAATAAAATAACAAATGGTTTGAAAATGAAAGTCAGAGCTATGACCAACAACATCAGTCACTCAGTAGCCTATTAATAATGTTAAAGAGGTTTAATATTAATATTAATTAGATTAAAAATCTTGCCATTTCATTGGGAGTGCAGTGACTGGTATTTAAATTAATGGCTAGTATTTCAATGTTTCTGTCATATTGCATCGAGTTTGGTGTGGACAGCCAAATTGCTTGTCACTGGAATCTTGCTGCTTGTTGTAGGACAAGATATACTATAAGAAATGGTCCAAGTACTTAAACTATTTGGAAATGGGTCAAAGACTACAAGGAGTGTAAAATATTCTGACCGTAAGTTTGAGAATTGGATGAGTTTACAAGAACTGATTTTATTCATTCAGCTATTTTATTTTTTATTTGGTATTTTATTTATTTCATTTTTGACTAGCAAAGTTTTTATTTGTATTTTATTATAGCCAAGTTGTGACCTCAAGGCCTTAGTCGGGGACTACAGTAGTTTGGGTAGTTTTTGTTAATGGAGTAAAAGTATGATTCTGTACAGAGATGCTGTACTGCGTTCTATTTTGCATTTTTCTTAAGAATTAATAAAACTGTTAATCAATAGATTTTAGGGAGTTCTGCTGTTGACATGACATTTGAACGTGCAGGAATGCAAAGACGGCGCAGGAGGGTGCTGGACACGTCGGTGGCGTATGTGCGAGGGGAGGAGAACCTGGCTGGCTGGAGGCCCCGCAGTGACAGCCTCATCCTGGACCATCAGTGGGAGCTGGAGAAATTGAGCCTCCTGCAGGAGGTGACAGCATTAGGCTTTTTAAACCACAAATTTTGTTAATGTAAATAGAATGTGCATCAGTTTTGTCTTTGTGCTAGATCTGCTTAGGGGTGGAGGGCTAGAATTTAAACATGATATGTTTGGTGTGTTCGGGTTCAGTTTGAAGCTTGTAATGCAGCATAAAACAGCACAGAATCCCATTCATTTGTGTTAGATAGCATACTTATTTCAAAGTATTTTAAAGATTAAGTTACTAATCTTGTGTAATCTAATGAAAAGCAGTACTAATTTAAAGCCTGTATTTTGCAATCTGTAGTGAAATACATTGTAAAAGTTCCTTCCCAGCCCTGCATGTGAATTATGGGAGTAACTCTGTTAAACTGTAAACATTCAGTGAAGTGTTTTAAAAACTATATACGAGGAGGAATTATTAGTTTAAGATATGACTTAAAAACTGGAAATGAGTCTTTTGTTGCAATATTAATAATTAATACGTAAAATAATACTGAACTGTGTGGAATACAAAGATGGTTTATTCTGGAGGGAACAAAACACCAGTGAACCAGTCAGAAGGCTTTGGCCACAAATATGATTGTGATAATATTTCGTAAAAATTCCTAGCATAATGTTATTTTCATGATGGATGAAAATAACAGACAAAAGCAAAAGTACATTTTATTCAGTTTACTGTTTATGGATTATTTGTAGCACAAGCTTATTGTTCTAAGGGATTATTTCAACTATTTTGGAACATGGAAGTTCCCAAACCAGAAGTGCAACCCATAATTTAAAAATGCAATAGTCATGTGTGAAAAAAGTCTTTAAAGTGCAGAATCTTTAAATCATGAACCAGTTAGAATGTGAGTTTTATTATAAATATTCATTATACATTAATGTGAAACTGTTACAATTTTATTGAGGATCTGAGAACTCATGATGTTCATTCATTTACTTTTGGTATGTTAGGTGGAGAAAACCAGACACTACCTCCTCCTTAGGGAGAAGCTGGAGTCCACCCTGCTGCTGGGCCAGGAGTCGCTGCTGTCCTGCGGGAGTGAGGATCTAACCGAGTCCTCTTCCCCCTCCACTCACCTTGGCCTGGGCCACAACCCCGGCCCCGGCCCCGGCCCCGACACACCCAATGAGAGGCAGAGGGAACTGGCTGCAAAGGTGAATCAATGACCTAAAGGACTAAACAAAATGTCATTGGAAAAAATGAAAACATGCTTAAAATCTTATATATATATATATTTATAAATATTTATTTATTCAGTTTATTCATTATTAAAAACTATATTATTTGCATATCATCACCTTGAAAGTATTTTCTGACATTTTCAATATATGATTGTTTATATAAACTTATTCTGTGGCAGTTTATTTACATTATGTAATGTGTGTCTGTTTTTTTAATTAATCCCCAGATATGCTGGTAGAACCTTTCATTCCATAGTAGCAATATGTTTATTTTTGTATTTATAATTTGTTAGTGGATTATATATAATATTATAAATAGAATAATTGTTATGTAATCCACATAATATAAACTAAAGGATTGGATTTTACTATGTATTAAAAAAAAATATTTTTATGAGTGAAATAGTAAAAACTAAATATTATACAATGCAGCAATAACTTCAGAAAATCATGATAAAATGGGTTTTGTTAAAACATTTTAAATTCCCCAACAGTGTCTGCGTTTGCTTAACCACACATTTAACAGAGACTACAGCCATGTGTGTGTTAGCGCCAGTGAGAGCAAGGTAAATATTTACAACATTTCACACTTATTTTTAACACTTTATTTTCCTCTGTCAACTATCATTAATACTATGAACCCTTTGAAATCTCAGACCAGTGAGAATATGAGAATACACTGCATTAAAAAGTGGAGCTTAAAAAAACATGACAGTGTTTACTACTACAGAAACCAACAGAAGCAATCACATGAGAGCAGCCCATTTAAAGTATTTTTGTGAAGATTTGTGTTGTGCTCTGAGTTTACTGACTGATTTCTCCGTGATGTGTTGTAGTTGAGTGAGATGTCAGTGACTCTCCTGAAAGACTCTGCTTTAGTGTGTGCCGAAAGCACCCTCACACCCTCTTCTACATGCCCTTCACTTGTGGAGAGCCGATACATCCACAATGCTGATCTCAGGTCAGTACTACATAGCTACTGTCTTGTTTCTCAGATTTAAAAAAAAACAGTTTAAAGAGGATTTCTTCAACACAAATCAATGGAATTGCAAAAAAGACTTACTGTTTCCTATTTCTGACCACTTCCCTGTCAATATAAAATATTTTATGTTAACATTTCGTAATATTAGCACGTTCGCCTCACAGCAAGAAGGTCGCTGATCGCTGGTTCGAGCCTCGGCTGGGTCAGTTGGCGTTTCTGTGTGGAGTTTGCATGTTCTCCCTGTGTTGGCGTGGGTTTCCTCCGGGTGCTCCGGTTTCCCCCACAAGTCCAAAGACATGTGGTATAGGTGAATTGGGTAAGCTAAATTGTCCGTAGTGTATGTGTGTGAATGGGTGTGTATGGATGTTTCCCAGAGATGGGTTGCAGCTGGAAGGGCATCCGCTGCGTAAAACATATGCTGGATAAGTTGGCGGTTCATTCCGCTGTGGCGACCCCAGATTAATAAAGGGACTAAGCCGAAATGAAAATGAATGAATGAATTTCGTAATATTCTATGATTTTTTTGCATTAGGTATGTGTATTGTAATGTCTTAGTGATGACAAAACAGAGGATATTGTTCACAGATGCATTTATTTAGGGTTGTAATGACTGAGTGAGCGAGTGGATAAGTCAAGAACCAGATGGGAGTTAGTGAAAGTTAGTGAATTGCTGTGCCGGTAAACCTCAGTCCTCTGACCTCAAAAAAGTGCTCTAGCAACAGATGCTAGAGGCTGCGGCCTTTAGACCCCTCATTAGAGCAACCGTCTCTTATGCAAAGAACCGCTGGTTCAACCCAAGCTCAGTAACATTCTGTAGTGTGTTCTGTACATTCATTTAGTTAGTAATATTAGTTATTATATTCTCTTGAGTGTTGCGTATAACGTATTCTTGGATACTTCTAATGCTTCCACATTGTAACACATTGCTGCATTTATAAAGCATGGGTCTGTCTGATGTGAATTTTCATTTATTTATTTATTTTTTCATTTTTTGTTTTGTTTTATTTGCATTTTTTTTAGACAAGAAGAAAGTAGTGAGTGCAGGTTAAAGGAAAACAGTGCAGTGAAAGTATCGATGCAGAACGTAAAAGTATACATTTTTAAACTGCTTGAAGTACAATTCCTGAGAAAAACTACTCAATAACAGTAATTTGAGTATTTGTAATTTGTTACTTTATATCAGTGTCTGTATGTGTATACCAAACATTCATTCATTCATTTTCTTTTCGGCTTAGTCCCTTTATTAATCTGGGGTCGCCACAGCGGAATGAACCGCCAACTTATCCAGCATATGTTTTACACAGCGGATGCCCTTCCAGCTGCAACCCATCACTGGGAAACATCCATACACACTCATTCACATACATACACTACGGACAATTTTAGCTTACCCAATTCACCTATACCGCATGTCTTTGGACTTGTGGGGGAAACCGGAGCACCCGGAGGAAACCCACGCAAACACGGGGAGAACATGCAAACTCCACACAGAAATGCCAACTGACCCAGCCGAGGCTCGAAGCAGCAACCTTCTTGCTGTGAGGCGATTGTGCTACCCACTGCGCCACCGTGCTGCCTATACCAAAAATATATATATATAAACAAACCTTTTGGTCTGAAAACTATTTTACAAAATGTTATTATTAATAATTTTCAAATGGATTATTCATTCATAAATTTTCCTTCGGCTTAGTCCCTTTATTCATCAGTGGTTGCCAAGCGGAATGAACCACCAACTTATCCAGCATATGTTTAACGCAGCGGATGCCCTTCCAGTACTTTACTTGGAAACACCCATACACTCATTCACACACGCACTCATACACTACGGCCAATTTAGTTTATTCAGTTTACCTATACCGCATGTCTTTAGACTGTGGGGGAAACCGAAGCACCCAGAGGAAACCCCCACCAACACGGGGAGAACATGCAAACTCCACACAGAAATGCCAACTGACCCAGCCGGGACTCGAACCAGCAACCTTCTTGCTGTGAGGTGACAGTGCTAAGCAATGAGCCACCCTGTTGCCCTCAAATGGATTATCTAAATTATAAAATTCTAATTAGAAATCACAAATTTTACTCATCATGCTCCTATTAATTGAAATCCAGAGAACCAATACAAACTTTGAAGTGGTCTATTAACTTTATAACCTGCATAGTAAGCTGGAATAGGACTATTATTTCATAAATTACACCAATTTTAAACGATAATGTTTAAGAAGTCCAACTTTGAAGTTCTACTTTGAAGATGCCTGCTGAATATTAATCCAAATGAAACACTTACATCTATATTCTTACTGCTCATATGTGTAGACCCCCAACACCCCGATCTCGTGCTGTGAGCCCCATTCATGACTCTGAAACAGATGGTAAGAAGACTCAAGAGCCAAGATCAAGAACCCGCACTTTTGTGCCAGACATTCAGGAAATCCGTGTCAGGTATAAAACTAAATTACAGACTGAATTCATGTTGTTTGTATAAAGGATGAGCAATTGTTTTCTGCTATTTGCTTGTACTGTATATTACATTTAATTTCTGAAATCGAATGAGTTTGTATATATTAGGAATTCGGTTGTAACATGTTTTCTGTTTTAATCATTTAATCTTCAACAGCCCAATTGTGTCAAAGAAAGGCTATTTGCACTTCCTGGAACCCCACAGTAATGGCTGGGTTAAGAGATATGTGGTGGTTCGTCGGCCTTATGTCTACATCTACAACTCAGACCGAGACACAGTGGAAAGGGCCATTCTTAACCTGTCTTCAGCACAAGTGGAGTACAGCGAAGACCAGCAGGCCATGCTGAAGGTCAAACGTCTACAAAGATTATTTTATTTTATTGTGTTTTTTTTTTTATTGTCCCCTTTAGACATAACATTGCAACTAATGTACATGTAAACTAAGGTGCCATATACATTAGTGCATTCTTGTTTTAAAATGTTGTTTTAGAATAAAAATGTTCCTTGTCCAGATTATTATTGCAATTCAGAAAACCCCTATACAGTGTAAAATGCATAAGTGACTACTCACTGGCCATGTGCATATTTTGCCGGCATTTGTACTTGCAGTCTATTACTTGCATAAGAGTCATAAGAGGGGCTTGATGAATCAGGGAACAATACTTAGTAGTCCAGAAGACCAGTCAGAGAGTAATTGTGGATAGCTTTTGCAAAAGTTTGCATTACAGTCTGTCTATACTAAAATGGAACACCAGTGTTTCCAAACAAAAATGGGGTCTTCAAACATTTTCAAACAGCCCTTTCTCTCATTGTATTATTACAAGGGGAATTAGGTTAGGGTTAGTATTAGTTGACATACTTGCAAAATTACTTATAGCAGGCCCGTAGCCATCCTGGTGAACTTTTATTTTTCAAAAAGTGGAAAACTTTAAGTTCTATTTAATTATGAGGTTTAAATATTGCATTTTAGTGACATTTTAAGCAGTTTTTTTGTTGCTGGATTAGCTTGTCAGATGATCAACATAACCACGCTTTTCGATGTACCAAAAACATTTCCTAAAGATTTAGAATAAAGAAATATCAAAACAATACTTATTTTTGAAATACAAATTTATTACATTTATTATCATACATCATTAAAAAATGCCTATTGTCATTTATAGGACAAATAACAAACTGGCCAGCACATTTAACTTTCCTCCATCAGAATTTGGGAAGCCTATGGTACCGACAGCAAACAAAGGATTCCGCTTGGTCTTAAAGCCTTTTCTGATGGGTTATTTTCACAATTCATTATCGCATAGCAGTCAAAAAAGTACAAATGAGCTCATGAATGGGACAAATTCTGGACCTTTGTCAATGAGGGGTGGGTCTTTCGAACCACCTGAACTGCCCCTGCCTACGGGCCTGTATCGTCAGCAGAATGACTATTGGTGATACATCAAAATAATTTTTCATCAGACATTAGACAGTCAACTAAAACTCTGATTGAGGACAAGTTACTTTAAATATATACTTAGAGTAGTTTGTACTTTGCTTAACAGAATGTCTAAAGGGGACTATCAAAATGAAATAATACTTATATTCTTTTTTTTTTTTTTTAAGATAATCTCTTCTAATGCAACACATTTTGAGTAAATTGACAATTTACACTGAACTGTGATTTAATATCTGCCTGAACTCCAGACCCCCTACACATTTGCGGTATGCACAGAGCATCGTGGGATACTCCTTCAAGCCAGTAATGACAAGGAGATGCATGACTGGCTGTATGCCTTTAACCCTCTGCTTGCTGGATCCATCAGGTACAGTGGAGTACTTCTCTAAAGATGTGGTCTCATTTACCTTTGTTTGCTGAAATGATGTGTTAAATACAGTCAGTAGGAAATGCGGTTCTAAATTTCTGCTTGGTTTAGAAGTGACTATTTAGTAAGTGGTGCTTTATTCATCACTGCACACAAGGGCATTATACACTTTAAAGTCTGCATGAACCGGAAGTGACGCAGTTCCTAGAGAAATGGAATATTAAATGAGAAAACAGTAGGTGTGGCTTGTTATTTACTACCCCGAGCTGATTGGATGCATTAAAGTAGACGTTTCATTCAGAGAGAGTAGGAAAGAAAGGGTTTCTGGAGAGTTATTACAACCTAACAGACACCTTCTCCTCACCATTTCTGTTTGCTGTCATAGAGCTGTCAAAACTGATATTTGGAGGGTTGTGATTAAGTATGTTAACCATGCCCAAATCCTCAGACAGACATAATCTGAGAATTTAACTGAAAACAAGCAGAAAGTGCATTTTCAGATGTTCAATTTTATATAAAAAGGGAAATTTTTAATTGTTTCCCCACAAAACTAGCAATGTGAGCTTTGATATCAATATGGTTTGTTTTGATTTAATGTGTACTTTCAATGGTGAAACTTAGTATCAGAACAGTTTACAACCATGACTTCTGAAGTTGGGGGGGGGGGGGTGTTGGAATGTTTGAAAACAGTATACGATTTCTCAACCTTCTCGAACTTCATTTTGCCCTCAAACGGAAAACTTAAAAGAGCTTTGATTGAAGTATATCAGAGCCTTTAGTGAATCAACTGATTCAGTGTATATAATAATATATATAAAATGTGAAAATTAAACCACACTGAACTAAACTAAACTGAAACTCTGAACTGGACTGACACAGTTTTTTTTATTTACTAGAACTTCTATGTTAAGATGCTTTGACACAATAGACATTGTAAAAGCGCTATAGAAATAAAGATGAATTGAATTGAATTAATATAAGACATGTTTAATGTTGAAGTTCATTTAAGATTGAGTGCCATTTTACATCGTTGTCAATCAAGATCATCATGTCAATATTTCTCTTCATAGAGATCAGTGTTGATTCAATGCAACAATGCTGACAAATTTGAAAGTTTACTATGAAAGGATGCTTTCAAAAAATCTGATTCATCTTCAGAAAACTAATGGTAAACATTGGAATATTCAGTTTACCTGTTAATATCTACTGCAAGGTATAGAATGTCGGTAATGGTGTTAAACAGTATGATAAGCCCTATTGGCAATGGAACTATTTTTGTTTCGCTAAGGTGATCACCACACCTAGCTTAAAGTTATAGTTCATCCAAAAAATAAACATACAATTTTTTGGGCTGAACTATCCTTTTAACTTTCACTTTAAAAGAGCTTTCATTTCAACATTTGTTCATCTTTCTCTTTCCCTTCAGGTCTAAACTGTCCAGAAGGAGAGCTGGGCAGATGAGGTTTTAAGCCCACCACATGTATACTCAATGTACAACTCTTCAAGGACAAAACAAAAACACAAAGGACTAAACTTGTAAATAGAGCTACTGACAGATTCTCACGTTTCTGTGCTTAATTGGCTCTCTGACCCTCTGTTTCCTTCATGTGTGTACCTGCACCTGTCCACACTCACACCACCTGTGCACCTGTACATTTAAGGCCCTTTGTTGTGCATCTGCAGTGGCCTAAATATTCAACTTATAGCGCCAACAGAACAGGCTAGCTAATTCATTTGGTTAGAGATAGTATGCTTATGTAGTCTTCAACCTTTTAGAAAGTTGGTGATGGGAATTCCTCATGCAAACACGCATCCAAATTTGTTACTGTGAAGAATGAAATGCGTATCTTGGGTTTGGTTGGAAAATGGATCACAAGGCCTTATTGTGTTACTCCTGACCTGTAAGTCTATGGGTTTAAACTGGTCAGTATTTAAGTCAGCAGAACATATGTTTATTCGTCTCTTGGCTATGGAAGATGGAATTGATCAATGATAAGCAGTTCTTAGCAAAAGGAGCAAATGAATCACGTCATATTACGCTCTTACTCTCTTTAAGTGCAGTTCTTGGACACAGTACAGCCCATCATAAATACCAATATACCTTTATAATGTTTCCTTTGTAAGGCCTTGAAAGCGTATAAAGTTTTCAAAATAATCAGGACGCATGAGGAGAAAATTGGCAACAGACGATGGTTGCATTCTCATATCTCTGAACGAGAAGCATTAAAAAGATTTGGCCTATTTTTGTTGGAGTACTGGTCAGTAGATTTATCTCAAATGTATCATAATCCAGTCTAATATTTTATATAAAAAGGTATCGGTATCCCCAAATGATCTTATATCTGTCTAATTTATTTTTAAGATTTCTATTAAAGTCTTATCTAGTTAGCTATTTATTTCAAATGTGTTTATTTATTTCAGCATGTATTTATTGACAAAGACTGTAATATTTTTGAAGAAGTACAGTGCAATGTCTGCATATGGCACTTTTTTTTTAATCATGAGTTGACTGAGCTCCCTTTTACTGACTGCACTGCTCTCATTCCCCTGACACGATGAAATGCATTTGGGGATCAGGTTAGAAGTGAATGCTGGGATAGCTGCTATTACAAGTAGATTACTTGAATTTCACTTTTTAGTTTAAAAAAAAGGCTTTTGCTAGATGTATCAGGTAGAAAAGAATCATCTTTATTGCCCAGGATCCTAAACGAGTGCTTGAAAGTTGAAAAGTTTAGAAGTTTGTTTGATCAGATCATATGTGCACAACTGACGGAATTTTCAACACGCATCCCAGAGAGTGATGAGATATGATTTTGTGCCTCTTGCATCAATTTTTTTTAATGGTCATCATCTTACTGTATTTCCTGTATGCTTCTTTAACAGGATGAATGTCTACTTTCAGGCTCACTCATCATTACCATCATTTCTCTTTGTGTGCTGATTTTAAGTTACTTTAATTTGCATATTACGTTGGCATAGTCTACTGTACATTTCCTACGTATGTGATTCCTAAGGATGTCTAGATGGTGTAAATATTTTTTTTCTTTGAAATCCTTTCTTTCTTTGAAAGTTCTTTTAAAATAACAAAACAAATTTATTTATTTAACTGGAAACATTTTATCATCATTATACTGTAAACACAAGAAATAAGCCCTGCTTTCTTAGTAATGTTCCAAAGATCAGTTTTTACTTTTTTTTTTGTTATTATAAGCATAAAAAATGTGCGATCTGGCAGCACATTTTTTAAAATTCAATTTTCTTGATTTAAAGGCGTCTCTGTTGCTGTTTACAGTTTACAGTTAAAGTTTTGTTACGGAGTTTTCATTTGAAAAGACAGACTATTGCATATTGTTTCCTGATTTGTCAAGCTCCTCTCACATGACCAATATGCAACCAGTAGACTTTAAGTATAGATGTCACATAACAGTCAGCGTGAATGGTCACAAATCATGTGTTTTGGCTGTACAGTGTGGACAGAGATCACGTTTTGAAACACAATAAAAAAACAAACGCTAGTCTGGACGAGGAGCCTTTTCACTGTAAAACACCATTTTAAAACAAATACACACTAGTGTAAATGCCGCCTCAATCTCAATGGATTCATTCACGCGCACAGCTATCCTGGAGTTTACCTAAGAAATATTCTTCCCATGCATATTCACAGCACAGATCAGATATTCATCTGAGGTTTCTGCAGAGCTGGATCTGACAGCTTCATGAGAATGACTGAGGTCAACCAGCCTACAGCGCATACTCAATACTGCAAGAAAACACCTCTTCTGAAAACGCTGATCTGTCTCTGAATAGATTCCAGAGATTTAGACTAATAGTTCCAAAAATTCAGTTATTAATATTGGTATTTCTGTATCTTTGAGTACACAGAATAAGCATATCTCCAGATTTTTTTCTTCTTCTGCATATCACATGTACTGGTTTGTCAATCAAATTCACTTCACTAGTTCAAAATAAATACAAGCAATGCCACAACTTTCAGAAACTTACATAGTTTAATAATAATAAGTTTTTATGTGCGTGACAAAATTACTTTTAAAAAATCACTTTCAGTTCAAGTGCATACTAGATATAAGTTGTCTTCATTTTTGTCTTTGCAGAAAGTAACAGAGAGCTGGAAGTACAGCATATCCTGTAATGTGTCTACAAGCTTTTCCATAAAACATCCATTGCATTATCATTGAATTAATTTACCACATCCTAAAGTAAAAACCAATTCAATAGTTCTCATAACTGACACCAAATATGTGTGTGCTTCCGTTTGCACATTATGACTCCATTCATAATTTTTTTTCTTTGTTGTTTTCTCTAAGTTTTACTTGCCTTGTATATAAACACGATTGCTGTGAATGGTGTATAATGCAGTTGTAATTGGTTTGTACCATCTTCAGTGGGCAGTAGTTCAATGTCTCTTTCTGAGTGTTGGAGTTATGAGTCAAATGTTTGTGTACACTTAACACATTGTCAGATATGAAATAAATGTGGAACTTATGCAACACTATGAATGATGTGGCCTTTTTGTGTTTGCTTGTTTTTCAGCCAAAAAAACATAAGTTGAATATACTTCTGTTTTAAGTTCAAGCTACTGATGCAAATAATATTTTTAAAAGTGTTTGTAACCTTTTAGGCCACAATTCTGACAGTATTTAAAATGTCAAAATGCAGAATTGTTCCTGTTAATTTAGCATTTAGATCACACAATTTTGAGATTTCTTTATTGAAATGTAGTATTGATCTTTCATTTGAGGGATGTCTAATTTTATGAAATTCAGAATTGTTAAATTAAGCCTTTTTCATTTTTTTTGTGGTGAAAACAGACTACCATAAAAATTGTAAACTCACAAATTTCATTAAATTGGTTGTTTAATCTTATTAGCATTCATTGCAAATGTTGTATCACACTTTACACAGACACACTATTCATGTTGACATGATCAACAGTCTGTAATGTTAAAAACATTTGGATTTAATATTATTTAGATTTGTTTGGAGGTGTGTAACTGGACAAATCATTTATTCTTCATTATTTGCTCAAGCTTTTGCAGTATCTGTTGAAACTATTTGTCATATACTGTACATATAGAAAGCTTGAAACTAT
>CAIGQW010054109.1:19958582-19975267 GCA_903798125.1 Danio choprae | reverse complement strand
TTGAAACTATTTGTCATATACTGTACATATAGAAAGCTTGAAACTATTTGTCATATACTGTACATATAGAAAGCATACAAAAATGTAAGTATGTTACGTTATATTGTGACATACTACATATTACATATTGTGAGATGAGCTTAAAACTGTTAAAACATGTGTAAATGTAAAATGGGTTAGAATGTATAAATAATTTTAATTAGTTTAAACAACCTGTTTCTTGACATTTGAAAGCATTCATTCATTGATTTTCTTTTCGGCTTAGTCCCTTTATTAATCTGGGGTCGCCACAGCGGAATGAACCGCCAACTTATCCAGCACATGTTTTACGCAGCGGATGCCCTTCCAGCTGCAACCCATCACTGGGAAACATCCATACACACTCATTCACACCTAACACTACGGACAATTTAGCTTACCCAATTCACCTATAGCGCATGTCTTTGGAGTTGTGGTGGACCGTGCAGCCCCTGAAAGCATTTAAATGAATAAATCAGTATAACGTTGACCATTCAGATAACTAATTTGTAGAATAAAAAAAAAATTCTTATGCTATTAGCCATTAGTGCTTATTATCTATTTCATTAGTTACTAACCCTGTAGTACGTAAACGACACTTCCATACTTACACTTACGCTACTACGACGAAGGCTCTTAACTCGTGAATATTAATTACGTGACGTTCAGCTAGCGGAAGTAGACTAGCGAATTAGAAACGTTCAAACATGAAGGCTTGGCTTATTAGTATTACTGCTAAGCACACCACTGGACGCGCTTTCACGTTTACAAAGGAACGTCATCACGATCTGATTAATAATTCATGAGGCAAGAGCAGGGGTTTTGTTTAGTCGTGCGTTTCCGGTTCAAAGTAGAGCGTGTAGCCGTGCAACTGTGAGTCATTGACAGGACAAACATACGCTAAAAGAGTAAGAAAGGTCAGTAAACTAGCAGTAAAAATATATAGTTTTATCGCTAAAGCTTACTGTAAAGCGACTGTAAAGGCAGTTTAGGTGTTTTACTTGTCAGGATTTGCTCGCATAGACAACAGTACAATAATCGGACTCCACGCCAGCAGTGAATCATCTGTATGAATTAAAGTGCGAGATTTCATTAAAGCTTTATTTATATAAATATGTAAATTACAGTGGCTGGCTTAAACCAAGACGTGTACATCATTTTATGTGTGACTCAGCAAACATTACATACTGCATTATGACGTTATGGTTATAGCTTTAAAGGTTAACCTCACAAATGTAATGGTCTCAAGTGGTTTCAACCCTTTGAGAAAGATATTTTTAAGTTTTTGCCACAGATATCCATAGTAAGAAAAAGAAAACGTTACTGTGGAAGTCGATTGTTACCGGTTTCCACCAATGCACAAAATATCTTATTTTGTATTAAACGTAAGTGGAAGATGAGCATATAGGATGAGAAAATTTTCATTTCTGAGTGAATTAACCCCCTAATCCACAGTTTATTATTATTATTATTATTATTATTATTATTATTATTATTATTATTATTGCCCTGAATGTTTTTAGACTGATGTACACTATTTTGCCATTTTGTCCACAAGTGTAATCCAGACCATGGCTGAAAAGTTTGACCCACCTATAATTCTGAGTCATAATTTATCCTCATTACATTGTGATTCTCACCTGGATCATCATGCTGTGGCTGATGGACCAGACAGGTAAAGAATACGCCATATCACTATTCTGAACATGAAGTCATCCAAATATGATCACTCGCATGCCTCAGCATGCAGTTAATAAAATAAATGTATTCTGCAGAATATATATGGATTACAACGCCACCACACCAGCCGATCCAGAGGTGATCAGGGTTATTACTGATGCTTTAACTGATGCGTGGGGAAATCCCAGCAGTAGCTACTTACCAGGTATGAAGCTGTACAGCATTATTATAACTGGTCACATTTAAAAACTTCATCCCCAAAAAGTAAATGTGGGATTCATTCCCCCTCACATTGATCCAGGAAGACAGTGGAGGGGTAATCTATCCCTTAAACAATATTTTTAAATAGTTTTCCACTGATCTCAAATTAGGTTTGAAAGCCAGAGACATCATTTACCATTCGAGAGACACCATTGCTAGGATGGTTGGTGGAAAAGCAGCAGACATTATTTTTACTTCAGGTGGAACTGAGGTGAGTCATCACATTTCAGGAAAAAAAAATGCATTTTGTTTATGCTAAAATGCTTGTTTATGTTGTAAAGAATAAAATACAGCATCCCATTTGTTGACAACTATATAAATGTTCACTGTGGAAGGCAGTCATCCTGTTGACAATTAAGACGTTTTAGACAAATAAACATTTATGAAACATAAAAGATAAAAATTATTATTATGCACTACTTTAATGACAAGGCAATGTACAATACTTGTTTCTGAGGTAAAAAAAATGGCAGCAATTGTTCTTCGCTAGTGGCAGTCCATGGCACACCCAACTTGGGTAGTAAATATGTTTTGAGAAGCCGTTAACGTCCAATTAACGACTGGGAAACTCATATTTGCAATAATTCCTTCCTATAGCATGTGAAGGCAGAAATAAACCAGGAGTGTCCAAACCTGTTATGGTGTGTTCAGCTTATGACAGACATATTTATGAATTTAAAGCACATGAATACCAACACACAATATCAAAATTACAAGTGGGAAACTCCCAGGAGTTGTGGACAAAAAAACAAAACAAAAATATGTTGGATACAGTGGATAGTTTTATCTCGATTTTCATTGCTTTTATCACATTTATGGAACCATGATTCACCAGACTCAAACCTGAGCACAAGTATTTTGGTTTTAACAGTATTAAACCATTTTTTTCAGTCTCATATGTTACATAGAATGCCAAGATAAGAGTTATTCCCTTTGAAACATTGCTTACTGTATAACAACAACAACAACAACAAAAAACACCCTGATATAGAGTATTGAAATGTCTCCAAAAAAGATGCTCTTGCTCATAGAACAGCATAAAACAACATCAGTCCATATGAGTTCTCCTGTATATCTCTTTCGCATCTGGGTATTCACAAACATTAACCCAATAAAAGCCAAAACAAACACTACTAGAGTTATTATAGTTTAAATATAATAATAGACTAATCAAAAGAGAAAGATCGACTCCAGATGCCTCTTCCTGCGTGTCAATTTTGAAGACTTTTGATTGTTGATTGTCATATAGTCGGACATTACCTCAACTGTGATCTTGGGGCATCATATTTGTAAAGTCTAACAAGCTACATTCGTAAATACTATTAAAAAGCGCAAAGTGTGAGCCCAGCTTTACCCTTCATGCAGCAGTCCGAATGGAGCATTGAACTTGTGTTGAGAGGTGCATTGAATCTCAAAGTTATGTAAAAGGGCCTTTACTGTATGCCACTTAAACTTTATTCAGCTCTCTATTTCTGAACTTTCAGGCCAATAATCTGGTGTTTCACACAGCAGTGGAGCACTTCAAGAAAAGCAAGACTTCAGCAGACGGAAACACCAACAGCAAGCAGATAAATGGAAGAGGCTCACTACCTCATATCATCATCTCCAACGTGGAGCACGACTCCATCAAACTCACGGCTAAAAACTTGTTGAAAGAGGGCAAAGCAGGTTAGCAGGACTGGGCTTACTGTCTAAAACATTGGTTGTGTCCAGAATTTGCATACTCTCTAATGCAGGTACTTATTTTGTACATACCTGTCAAAGAGTACCTGTTATCCCACAAAAAGGGTTTCTATGTAGAATGAGTGTAATCTGGATGTACTGCATTCACCATGTTGTTATTATCATGTGACCTAAAGTACCAGTGTCAGTTAAGTTGCTTTACTGCCAATCACAAATCCTTTTCCTTGGCCTCCTAGAAAATTGTCCATCATACGCATACCTCAGAATCTCTCCAGATATAGTATATAATCAGTATACTTTTTTCTTCTGTTTACTATAATTTTGGGCATACATCTCTTCACATACAGATTTCTGCTTATTATTGTAGAGAAGTATACGTTTTGGATGCAGTTATTGTTTTTAAAGATTTAGCTTCAGGTTACTACTATATAGAGCAGGGGTGGCCAAACTCAGTCCTGGAGGGCCGGTGTCCTGCTGAGTTTAGCTCAAACTTACTTCAACACACCTGCCAGGATGTTTGTAGTATATCTAGTAAGAGCTTGATTAGCTGGTTCAGGTGTGTTTAATTAGGGTTGGAGCTAAATTCCAGGACACCGGCCCTCCAGGACAGAGTTTGGACACCCCTGATATAGAGGAGTTGTGCATCTGTTGATGGTTCACCCAAAATTGAAAAACACATCCTCTCCATTTACTCACACTCAAGTGGTTCTAATCTTTTTATCAGTTTTTTTCTTCTGTTGAACACAAAACAAGATATTATGAAGTTTGTTGAAAAAAGCAGTCATTGATAGTAGATTCCATAGTAGGAACAAAAAATACTATGGAAGTCAATGGCTGTTTTTCCAACATTCTTCAGTATAAGATGTGTGTTCAACAGAAGACATTTTAAACAGGTTTGGAATAAGTAAATGATGACAGAATTTTCATTTTTGAGTGAACAATCCCTTTACTACTGTTTGAATGAAAGCAAAAGTGTTGGTGGTCTGATTGGAGCTGTTTGGATTCTTGTTGTAGATGTCACATTTGTGCCCGTTTCCAAGGTGACTGCACGGGTGGAGGGGGAGGACGTCATTGCAGTGATTCGTCCCACCACCTGCTTGGTGTCAATCATGCTGGCCAATAATGAGACGGGCATTATTATGGTGAGCTTGTTGTCAATACGATAAGAGTTTAACTAATGTACCAAACCATGCATTTAGGATACTGGGACAAGGATTAATTGCGAGTGTGATATTGCTTTTATACACAATTTCATGGGTCAGAGTCAAAGGTCCATATCAGAATTTTCATCACTGTCAAAGTCCCAGATAAATTGGTTATAACAACTTGTTTTAAATAAACATGCATATGCATAACAAATCAACAACAGTAACAAGAAAATTAAATGCCTTTTGCATTTAAAAAATACATTAATAACAAGTGAAAAAGTGACAAAATGAACTGTCAGCAGTTCTGTAAATCTTTGCAAATCTTTGAACAAAACTCCACTTTTCAGAACATCAAATATCTTGTTAAGAATTATATAGAACAGTAAATCAAACAGCTTTGTGCTGGATTGGAGCAAAATTATTTGTTATTTTTGAAAACCTGAATTTTTACGTCAGCGTAACTTTTCTGGAAACATTCTCACCCGCTCACAAGATGGCCACGATTACCAAGCTTGATTATAACAAATATCATCAACAATCACAACGTCATGCAGGAAATCTTAAAATCTCACCTTTGCTTTCATTTTGGACCATCGCTGAAGATGCATTAAAAACTAAAATTATTGAAAAGTTTTGTATTCATATATCATCATACAAAATCCACACTTTTAATCACTTATACACACTTAGTGCTCTCGAAATATGAAATGGAGGTTGTTCCAGATTGAATTCTCTCTGGGTCCTGATCCAGATCAGACCTTAGACTCTTGAGGAGCTCTGTAATATTTTAAAAGATAATGTTAATAACAGTAATTAACGTTGCAGAGTAAACACACTTTAGATAGTTTTTTCTTGATTTGACACAAACTCTCAAAGTAACCAACGGGATTCTACTTTCAACAGCCAATTAAGGACATTTGTCAGAGAGTTAATGAAGTAAACAAACAAAGGGTGGCATCAGCTCCCAGAATCCTCCTGCACACAGATGCAGCCCAGGCTATCGGAAAGATACGTGTGGATGCACATGAGCTGGGAGTAGACTACCTTACCATCGTAGGCCACAAGGTAAGTAATAGGAGAAGCTGTTGATATATCATCTCTCTCTCCAAGTGAAGAAAATTAGAGATCACAATCCCATTGATTGTGTGCTCCAGTTTTATGGCCCTCGAACCGGTGCTTTGTTTGTGAATGATCCTGGAAAAAGCACCCCAGTTTACCCTATGATCTTTGGAGGAGGACAAGAATGCAACTTCAGACCAGGGTATGACATGGTTTATTGTGACAGGGTTTCATGTATGAGTTGATGAATAATTCAGGGCAGAATTAAAATGAGTATGATACTGACTCTGAAATTAATACTCTTGTTTGTTTTTTTCTGTATCTCTCAGAACTGAGAACACCGCAATGATAGCAGGTCTGGGAAAGGTAAAAATGTTGTTTGGGACTAAAATTATTAATTTACACATTATTTACACAGTGTTTCTACATGAAAAAAAAATTTTTTTTAACTTTTTTTTTTTTTTTTTTAAAGGCTGCAGAATTGGTAAGCTTAAATCTGGCAGAGTATGAGGCCCATTTCTTGGACATTCGATGTTATCTAGAGCAGGAGCTACTTGTAAGTCCAGTTTCTGCCTTTCTAAGGCAAACATTTCAGCTGACATTAATTTAGCCTAGTTAATTTATTTATTTATTTTTTCATTTAAACTTTTAGGCTGTCTTTGGGAAAGATAAGATTCGTTTTAACAGCCATTTTCCTGGCTCAGACAATTTGCCCAACACATGCAATTTATCCATTTTGGGAAGGGGACTTCAAGGTGAGTGGATGGCAATTTTACAGTATTGCAATCTCTTTCACTGTATGTGAGTGGAATATATTTGTACATTATGATTTTTTAAAGTGTACATTGCAAACCTAAATGTATAGTGCACATATTTACATTTTATTTCTCTCTCTCACGTGTTGGTCAGAAGTAGGTCAGGTCTTGACCTTGTAGATTTGTAAAACTCCAGGGCTGTTGTGCATAATTGATGTGACTCTTCCCCCCTGCCGTAGGGCGCAGAGTGCTGTCCACCTGTAGGAGGTTGTTGGCCAGTGTGGGTGCCGCCTGCCACTCAGACAGAGGAGATCAGTAAGTCATCTGTATTTACAGTGCCAAAATGAGGTCAAAAGCACAGGGGTGAATTTTCACCAGTTTTGTCAAATCTAATGTTTTTTACACCACTAAAAAATATATCTAAATGCTAAAATCTAAAGGACAATTAAAATGAATTAAGTTTAAATCATATTAGATAGGTTATAACTCCTTTTACACAGGTAAAGTTCAGCCATAAATGAAAAATACTTTTAATTTACTCTCAGGCTATCCGTCTAGGTGATTTTTTAAATCATTTTTATTTCCTTCAGTAGAACAATAAAGAAGATTTTTAGCTGAAGCTACAGTACTTAGTGATTTAAAAAAAGTCAAAAAACATACAGGAAGAACAAAATGAATATACAGTATGTGGCTTCAGATTGGTCTGTAAGAAACTGAAAATGTTTTAGAACATTATTGCATGTAAAGCACAACCTCTGCAAATATAGTCCTGAACACAGATGGCTGTCTGTAGGAGTGTGTAATGTAACATACTGTACATTACAGGAAAATATTCACAGCACTTTACGTTTTCCACATTTTATGGTTTTACGGCCTTATTTCTACATGGATTAAGTTCATTATTTTCCTCAAAATTCTGCTAACAATACCCCATAATGACAATGCAAAAATATAATGTTTGAAATCTTTGCTAATGTATAGATTTTTTTTTTTTTTTATTACATGTACATAAGTATTCACAACCTTTGTGCTGCAGTACTTTGTTGAAGCACCTTTGACACCAATTACAGCCTCAAGACTTCTGAGGTATGCTTCTACAAGCTTAGCACACCTGTTTCTTGCATTCTGACAGTATTTACAGTACATCTCTAGCTCCGTCTGGTTGGATGGGGAGCATCGGTGTACATTCATTTTTGAGATCTCTCCAGAGATGTCCAATTGGGTTCAAGTCTGGGCTCTGGTCTGTCTGGGTCACTCAAGGACATTCACAGTGTTGTCCTGTAGCCACACTTCTGTTTGGCTGTGTGCTCAGGGTTGTTGTCCTGTTGAAATATGAACTGCCACCCCAGTCTGAGGTCCAGAGTGCTCTGGAGCACGTTTTCATCAAGGATGCCTCTACATTCCAGCATTCATCTTTCCCTCAATCTCAACTAGTCTTCCAATTCCTGCTGCTGAAAAACATCCCTGCTGCGTGATGCTGCCCACCACTATGTTTCACTGTCGGGATGGTATTGGCAAACTCCAGGTGGGCTGTCATGTGCCCTTTACAGATTGAGTGGCTTCTGTGTGGCCACTCTTCCATACTGGTTTGATTGGTGGAATTCTGCCGAGATGCCTGTTCTTCTCTCTCCACCCTTCTCCCCTGATTGCTCAGTTTGGCCTGGGTCATGGTGGTTTCAGACTCCTTTTATTTATAGTTAATGTAGTCCACTATTCACACTGGGACCTTCAATAATTTTTTTTTCTCTACCCTTTAATGATGTATATCAGGTGCGAACTTATGATCTGACACAGTTGTTTTTTTTACAACTTTTTCTTTTAAAAATAAAATTTAAATAAAATTTGTTTATATAAAACCTTTATGGTTATATTATCATTTATAGTTATTCCTTGTGTGAACAGTTTTTTCTTAAAATAGACCTTGATGTGCTTCACAAGATGGTTTAAAGTTTGACTTAATCCTTTTTGTGGTAATTTTGTCATGTGCTATCAATTTCTTAGACCATCCCATATTCTACTAAGCTGTGGAATTCCTTTTGATGTGGCCACCAATGCTTTGAGGATCAGTGTCGGCAGAAGTACGTCTCGTGAAGATGTGGACCTTATCGTAGAGGATCTACGAGACACTGTAGAGCAACTGGAGAGAATGAACTAGCATCTTTAGTTTCCTGAGGTGTAGATGTTGGACACATCTATTCATTTAGCGATACTAAACTCTAACCAAAATGTTTTATTGAGCGGTTTATTTTTGTATCCTTGCACATAGATGAGATAGTGTGTCATGGGCTTAGGCTTCATGTTTCAGGGTCATCACCAGGTTGCACTATATGGATTTAAAAGCTATTGTTATTTATCAGAATATGATACATATTGGATTTATGAAACTGCAGGGAATTTAATTTGTTTACTTAGCTTATGTAAAAAAAAAAAAAGACTTCAACTGCTTGCATTTAGGGGTGTGCAGTCTGTATCTTTTATGATAATACTTTCATAATTATTATTTTGATGTAATGTGTTTGTTTCAATGTGTGATGTAGCCTGTTGGAATGCATTTTAAATTAGTTTAGTTAGATTAGTTTTGAGTTTGGGGGTAAAATGTCATTTAAGCTTTTATATTTTAGATTTATATCTTAAGCCATAGTTAATATCACAAGTGAAGGTCTTTGCACACTGACATTTTTTTATATAAAAATATATAACGCACAGAACCGTGCACACCAATGCATATTAACTAATCTGTTGCTTAAAAAAAACAAAACTTAAAACAATTCCCAATTAATTAAAACAGGGATGATTTTATTGTCTCTTCTTCATCGTTGTCTTCAAAAAAGAGGAAATATTGTGTTTATCAAATACACTGACTGAAGAGGAAGGAGAGTTCTTTAATTTTTATTTCTGGAATTGAGTTGCATTTTGATACTTGTGATACAGGAGCCACAAAACAGAAATTTCCCTGAGCAAATCCCCAACAGAGAAAGGTTGAATTTATATATTTTTCCTGAATTGGAATTGCACATCATTGCAAATGGGATCTTGCTATATAGCCATATATATATATTGCTATAAGTCTTGAGTTAGACAAATTTACATTACGTTTAGACACAATATATTTTTGGCCAATATAAAAATCGCAAACCACAATCAGAATCTAACTTTTTTTATGTGATGCCAATTTTAAATGAAACTGGTTAGTCAGTGGGTCAGTGGCCCAATTATAAAGACACACTTGAGGTCTGAATTTATTGAAAGAATCAGTGAATCAACAAATGAGACCACGTACTGGTGGTTGATTCAAAATAGTATTTTTTATACTTATTCAGTTTTATTTAAATATGACTTCAAAGCATGTGTTATGCTAATTACAGTGTGAATTGCCATCTGAGCTGCATTTTAAAGTTTTTGTAAATCCGTCTACAGTAATTGCAGACTGAGATCACTGTATGGCAATAAATAGGAATCCTTAATGCAATAATTTCTGCGACTGCTGTGAAGTAACCAAACCACAGCAGCACAAAAGATGTAAATCTTCAGTGAGCTGTTAACAACACAAAAAGACACTCAGCGCAATGTAGTCGTTATTAAGACAATTCCAGAAAATATGAAGAGATGTTTTGTAAATCTTGCACACGCCTAATTGTATGTGACTGTTGCTTTAGTCATTGTCATTTCAGGTCAGGGTCCTTTTTACCAGGAATTTTAAGGGATGTGTTTAAAGGGATATTTATATCACTTACTCAACTTTGACTTGTACCATACCAGTTTGAGTTTTTTTCTTGTTTTGATTACAAAATAAGTTATTTTGAAGAATGTTTGAAACTGGTATTCATTAGCTATGTTTCCATCCACCTATTTGTATGCACTATTGTATCAAAAATCTTAATGAAAATGCCAAGATGTGCATACATTTTAAAAATGAGCATAAAAATGTGATTTTGTTTTAACAGGCACACATACATACAGTTTATACAATGCAATGGTAATCTGTTTTCTTTTTTAACTGGGGCATGATGAGATTGCATTATTGGACAAACTAGCGGACCAACCGCATTGCACTACATCTGAAATGTTGTTTTTGTCATTCTATAATCCCTTAGCCAGTGTCCGTCATCAAGGTGGTTTGGTATTATTACCTCTCAGTAATAATTGAGCCATCTTGAGTGGCTGCTCTCCCAAAGAGTGCTCTTGCACCTCTACAATCTACTGCACATTCATTGCGTTTTAGCTTTGTCTTCTGAGGTGCAAGCAAAGTATTATATAAGAAAAAGACACACTGGCTTCTCCTATCTCAGCAAATTCATTTTTCGTTTTGATATTTGGCACCAGTTTATTAGGACTCATTGGATGGAAACTGCTTTATTCGCAAAGATTTTATGTGATTTTATCAGTTTTGTTCATAAGTTTAATTCGCATCATGCATAACAATTGACTTCCATAGTATTTGTTTTTCCTACAGTAGATCTCAAAGGTTACTTGTTTCCAGCATTCTTCAAAATATCTCATTTTGTTCTCAACAGAAAATGCAAACTATTTTAGAACAACTGTACTACCCTTAAGCATTAAAATGTTTTTTTTAAACACTGCCTAAATAATACCATTATGAAATATTTTTAATTGAAACAATGTATAAACGAGTTGTACAAATTACTGTTAATATGCTGCAAATATGTATACCCTATTTGTCTTGTCGGCTACTCTTCGTTACATTGTGATGTGACAGAGCGTGCCCGTTAAGAAAGAAACAGGTATCCGTTTCCAATCCAACAAAGCTTCAACAATGTTATTAAAAGACAGCTAAATGAACACTCTTTAACGTCAGAGTGCTGATTTGATCTTTCCAATTCATTAAAGTTCATATGCTCCAACCAAACGGCCCCATTCTAATTTCTTGTCCTCTTTCCAGACATGCTCTTGGCCATTCAGACAGAAATGAATATTTAACAGGTTGAAAATGAGGCTCACTGTAATCTCTAATCACATGCCACATGCATGCACACGTTTTAGTAGGTCTCCAGAGGCCAGTTCTCTCATTACCCTGGGTGTCTGCTGCCAGGGGCGAGGGCAACAATATGCAGGTTGGTAAAGCGAGCACAAAGGCGACGGCTGGGCCATCATGAGCACCGGTGCATTGTGACGTCTTTCATTACCTTTACAGCTCACCGGGCCAGACCTGTGCCTCTCCTCTGCTCACCCTGCCCTGCCACCTGGCAGACGGTGAGGTGTCGGCTTCCCCTGTGTGTGTGTGTATGCGAGTGTGTGTGCCGTGTGGGGTAGGTTGAGTTGCCCGAAGCAGCCTTCGGATCCAGTCAAAGGAAACTAGCGCAGGTGCAGAGAGCCAGGGCCGACATGGTGCTCCAAAAGGCCATCGCCGCAGCCCGAGAGGGAGACCTACGGGGCCTCAGAGAGCTCGCCCAAACTGGATGTCTGACCGGCGCCATTGTGGATGCTCAAGGGGCGGGACTGATGCACCATGCTGCGCGTTGTGGTCAACTGGACTGCCTTTGCTTTCTAGCGACTGAAGCGGGACTTGCAGCAGATACGAAGGCCCTTAATGGAGCCACGCCGGTCCATGATGCGGCAGCTACAGGTCACACACGGGAACTGAAGTGGCTCGTACAGGTCGCAAGATGTAATGTAAAGGTGAGTGGAGAGGTTTTTAAAATTGAGTGGGTTTCCTTCCTCTTTAAGAATTGCTTGTTTGGAAAGACACTGTTCTTTTTCATATGGTCAAAGTGGAAATGTCAAGCTTTAAAAAGGTTAAAAGGCACAATAAAAGTAGTCTGTATAAAAGTCTTAAGTCATTGAGTTAAGTGCAAATGTTTTGTAGATGAAGGCTTACATTTACTCCACCTACCACTGTCTGCCAATATTACAAAATAAACCATGATGGTAGCTGGGACTTAAGTGTGCACAGAACTGTGGCCAACTTTATTACTCTCTCTCTCTCTCTCTCTCTCTCTCTCTCTCTCTCTCTCTCTCTCTCTCTCTCTTTATCCCTATTCCATACCAGCTTGGATAGTTGAGTACTTCAAAAAAGAAAATAAATTAAGTACAAATAAATGGCCAATTGGTATTTATTAATAGAAATTAGGTCCCAATGAGGTGTAATGCTTAATTTTAATAATACATTAATATGTATTATGTAAAAATTTTAATATACATTAAAGTTTTATAATGGAATACACTGGGATGCAAATGAGGACTGATTGAGTTTATATAGCATATAGCAATATATAAAGTTAAACATAATACTTTTTGTTACCTCAGACTACAGTACATTTACATGACAGCAAACTACAAATGGAAAATAAGAATGAGGATGGTTACACTTTATTTTAAGTTGTATTTATTACATTGTAACTATTCATTAAACTAAGTAATTAATGGGATAGTTCACCCCAAAATAACAATTTACACTTTCAATATTATTTACTCACCTTCAAGTGGTTACAGACTTTTGAGTTTGTTTCTTCCGTTAAACACAAAAGAAGATATTTTGAAGAAAGCTGAAACCCTGTAACCATTGACTTCCATTGTAGGAAAATCAAATACTATCAGTGGTCAATGGTTACAGGTTTCCAGTTTTCTTCAAAATATCTTTTTTTGTGTTTAAGAAGCAAACTCATAAAGGTTTGAAACAAGTAAAGGGTAATTAAATGATGACAGAACTTACATGCATATAGACTTAAAAATCATATTTTTATATTTCGCATTGTTATATCGTATATATCGTATTGTTTTATAAAAAAAAAAACTGTTGAATGATGCCAACATTATCATTATGCACAAGCCATAGTGACTACTTTTAGTAGCTGCTTTCTTTCCATCATTCACTTTCAGTGTATAAAAAAGAGCTGCATGAATTTTCTACTAAACATCTACTTCTACTACAGTTCAAAGTTTGGGTCTTTGTTTTTAAGTTAATTTATTATTGAACGTGTGCTTTTATTTAGCATGGATGCATTAATTTGAGCAGAAAATAAGAAGTACTTCTACATTGCTGCAAAACTCTTGCTTCAAATATTCTTTTGAATGTCCTATTGATCCTCAACAAAATTATATCCTCATTTGCTCAAAACATATTTAGCGTGTTTATAATAGTAATTTGCATGTCTTGAGCACCGAATCTGCATGTTAAAGGATTTCTGAAGGATCATGTGACACTTAAGACTAATGTTGTTGCTTTTCTATATTTTTAATCAGAGAAATGATGTCTTAGTGAGTATAAAAAACTACTTTTACTCATCCTAAACATTTAAATGGTACTCTGTGTTTTATGGTAGAAAAATACATTTTGTTATTCATTGTGCTGTGCATTTCTCTCACCAAAAACATTACATGTAATTTATTCAGATATTAACACGCCATAGTTTTTTTGAAGTCAGAGTCTGTATAAAAGGCATTTTAAGTTAGAATATTAAAAATAAAACAATGTGTATATAAAAATATAAATGCATAAAGTTGAAAACACAATTATTTAACACATTTGATGTGTAAAACATTGTTGTCGTTAGCAAATTTTATGAAAAATATCAAATAAAAAGTAAACTTTTGTAAAACATTTGTGTAATTCTGAGGACATTTAAGTTGATGGAAATTTTTCAGCTTTTCTCTAAACATTAATGGGAAACATTATTCAACGCCCAAAATTAATTTTTGTAGAATATCTTTTGGGTTTTTTTTATAACCTCCAATAAATGTTGCCTCTACTGGAAGTTCTTACAATTTTTGTCATCTTTTTAATGGGATATTGGCTCATTCCTTGCTTTAAAAAATAAATAAATGTATTTTTCACATTGCCATGCTTTTAATGAGATTTAAACCAGAAGACGGGCCACTTAAAAACACTCTAGATTCTGAGCTGTGTTGAATTTGGATGCATTCATTAGGTTAATTGTCCTTCTAGAAAGTCCAAAGATTATTACACTTAAGTCTATCATAAATTGCATCCCAAATGACACCATACACTATGCACTTATACATATGTACTCAATTGTGTAGTGTTTGAGTTTAGAGTCATCCCAATTTTTTTTTTTTTTAACTAAACAGAAAGTCCAACTGTTTCCCAGTCAACCTTAAATGGTCACCAAATTAGTGTTATAAATTACCAAATCGTACCTGTCATGAGTACAACCGCATTCATCATCGGGAGGCGGCATAATCACTCACGTAGGATAAGTTTGCTTGCATAGTCCAAAATAAATAAAGTCATCGATAGCATCTCCCCTTCTGCTTCGTGAGTAATTCTGCAGTCGTTAAGAGCGTGAAGTGTTAAACACTTCTGCTTATCGCTTAAATAATTGCATCATCCAGGTTTTTATTCTTTCTAGAATATTCGGTTTGAATGCGCTATTTACACTTTATACTATTATAATGTGTAAATCTGCGATTTGGCACACACTTATAGTGTTTGCTAAAATAACTGGAAACTTCAAAGTGTTATTGCACTCTAAAAAATGCTAGGGTAACATAACCCAAGATTGGTTTAATTGGTTTAATTTTCAATTAAATTTCTATTACACCTTTTAACTTTTTATATTTGAGCCAACCAGTGGTTAGCACTGTCACCTCCCAGCAAGAAGGTCACTTGTTTGAGTCCCGGCAGGGCCAGTTTGCATGTTCTCCCCGTGTTCGTTTGGGTTTCCTCTAGGTGCTCCGGTTTCCCCCACAGTCCAAAGACATGCAATATAAGTGATTTGAATGAACTAAATTGACCATAGTGTATGAGTGTGTGTGTAAATGTAAGAGTGTATGGATGTTTCCCAGTACTGGGTTGCGGCTGGAAGGGCATCCGCTGTGTTTAACATATGCTAGAATGTTGTATGCTATGTTGTACATTTTTAATCTGATAAATGCTGATATGTTGCATACAAAAGACTATTTTGAACACTTTACCTAGCCTAAACCTTTAAACAGTACTTCACTACGGTGTTTCACAGTAGACAAAGTCTTAGTTTTGAAATAACTTGAATATATTTATATATTTTTAATATATTGTTACTATATATTTATTATTGATAGACCGGCCCTTTAATGACCGAGGTCATTAATAGCCGAGGTCAGTACATCCTGTACAGCATTGCATGAACTTTGTGAATGATGCAAACTATCTACCAAAATATTTTCTCAGCACCTTGCGCAGTCACATGCCGAGCAGCAGTAACATCACCGGAAAGCAACACCTGCTCCAAATATAGCACCTTACATAATAAGTAGGTCATCCAGTACAGGAACCGTAGAACGGTGTGAATGGTGTGATTACATGACTTTCCCTTTCTCTGTTTACTCTTTGCTCAGTAGTATTGCATGACCACTGTAATCATGAGCAGATGGGTAAGAGGGGCTCAATCGAACCATTAACACTGTTTGTTTGCCATGGGAGAACAGGCCGCATACTGCTCCGCTGAGACCCTTTTCTCCCCCCACCACACTAATGCAAGCCGGCTTTTTTAACATCGACAACCTCTTGATCTAATTTATAGGCAGCTGGGCTGTGTTAAAGCAGATGTTTTAAGTGTCTTGTTATCATGGACTAAAGTGATAACAATATTCCAGGTTGGTGGTCTTAGAGGGAGTTTTTTTTAGGTCTGTGCTTGCCAAGGCGAAGTCAAAGTTGTATGTGGTTGAATTATTAATGAACATTTCCTTGGTCTGATTAAATAAAGATGGCTACACTAATTTGATCACATTGGAGGAGCTGGGGAGCGATGGCACGATGAAGGAACAGAGCCAGGGCCAAAAGCTGTAGATTTATAGTTGAATGGACAACACACTGTTGCTATGATGATGTTGTGATGACCTCATGAGATGACCTCTGTCAAATTGAATGTTCTTCTTGGATATTCTGAAATCAGTGGCAGCAGTTTACCAAACTGACAAGTGATTGTATTCTCACTTATAACATAAAAAATTATAGCATTAAAAATATTATTAATATATTGATCTCTTTGTAGGTGTTTGTGTGTTTTTGGCCCTGGCTCTGTTCCTTCATCGTGCCATCGCTCCCCAGTTTTTTTTTTTTTTTTTTTTTTTTTTTTCCATCTTTATTTAATCAGACCAAGGAAATGTTCATTAATAATTCAAC